>JAOSLQ010010833.1:0-10460 GCA_025629905.1 Lorius lory | reverse complement strand
GAGAAGGGGGAAAAGTGTGGAGAGGAGGGGGAGAAAAAACCCCAAACATTAGAGGCAGCAGAGACTAAACCAGTGCCACTAGCTGTGCTACCATTATTATTCCTTCTTCTTCAACGCAACTCATGAACACATACACAAGTATTCTTATAATGAACATGCATTTGTATTACTGTAGCAGAATGGCCCAATCATGGTTCCTGTCCCTCCAGGATTTATAAGAGCTGTCCCTAGGCAGAGAGAAATTACTGCCAGGACCATCTCCAGATAGCAAACTGGCTCCTGTTGCTCTCCTGCTATGTGCTCTTGACTGTTTTCTATGGTCAGTCACACACAAGTCAAATCTGGAAGCTACTTCTACACAATGAAGAGAATGTAGACACAAATTGAGACATGATGTGAAAAGAAATAAAAAAGGGCCACCTCTAGCAAAAAAAAAAAATATTGGGGAAAGTGGAATTGTGTAGTAGTGTCCTGGCAGGAACTCCTGCAGAATATGGAAGAAAAGCATAAAGACTGAACACTGATTTAGTAAGAGTACCTCCCCTCTTACTTTTTCCCCTCCCTTTCAGCTACCATTTCATATATTCACATTCACATGCTTGTTGATACAGCTTCTTCAAGTTATTTTGTTCTTAAAGAAGATGGGAGATAAAATGTAGTTACACTAACCTTTCTGTTATTTTGATAGACTCCAGCACCATCTCCAGTTAAGGAGTTTGTGGCAGAAATGCCAGGCAGTACAGAGTTAGGAAATAGTATGGATCAGTCAACCAGTGATGGAGGTAGCACCTCTCCAGACCTCGAAGACTGCCTGGATTCTCCAGTGGCAGCAGATTTTGGCGAGCCTCCTGAGGAGGACAGTTCAACTTATGAAGAGCAGGAAGCTGAACTTCCAGAGAAGCCCATACAGAAACTTATGACTTCCAGGGAACATTTCTATAAGCATCTTTGGAAGTTTCATCAAGAAGCTGCAAGTTCTGAAGTCTTTCACTCCCTCGAGGAAGAAATGAAGGAGAACTGCTACTCACCATGTGAATTTGGACGGGCCAAAAGGTAGGGAATGCTGAAATTTGCTCTGCAGCCTTTCCTTTGGGTCTTTGAATTTTGCATGTGAATTGCTTGGATTTAAGTACAGTACTATGTGCTTGTAATCACTGTTGATTACTGAAGATTTTGCTTTACCATCTTATTCTGTTTATCCTAACCTACTATTTACTCTCATCTATAAGATTTTTGTGTAAGTCTGCATTGCAAGGTATTTGTATGAGTGCTGCACTACTGTAATAATTGATGCTGTTCAGCAGAAGCTGGCTGCAGTTGGAAATCAGTGGAAAGACTTGTTGGCTTAAATGGGAACCAAAGACTTTCTCATTTATTATATGATCTTTTAATTTCATTTTTCTCAGAGTTGACTTAAATAGGCACCAAAAATTTCTTTCTTATTGTATGATCCTTTAATTCCAAAATATTTCAGAGAAAATAAAACAAACTTGGAAGATAAACTACCTTCAGGTCTTTGAAAGCTGGTAGAATGGTAAAAGCTCTGAGCCAGAGGAGTCATACAATAAGATGTGGTGCAAACAGACTCAGCCTCCTTTAACACCCTTTTCAATATGCCAGACACTGGCACACAAAACATGATCTATTCCATTTTAATAATCCTTCCCAGTGCAAAGAATATAAATTATCAGAACAGAAATGACTGATGGAAAGACAAGTTAAAGGTCTTCTAGAAGCCTTTAACTTACAGCTTTAGTAATTTTATGTAGAAACTAATTTCTATTTTTCCACCCAGTTACTTGAAATCTTTTTGTTACTCTTGAAATTCATCAAGCGCAGAACCAGACAGTCAGAGATTCCAGTCTCAAGAGTCACAGCCCAAGCTGACTGCAAGTCAAGTTGGGCCATCATGGCAATTCATACTTTTAACTCCTCTCTCTTGAGAGAACCTTCACTTATGATTATGAGTGAAGCTCCTGCTTACCTATATGGTTCCCTACTGCTTAGAGTAAAACCAGCAGAAATATGTCTGTAGCAAACATTTTTGCCAAGAGATACAGTTCCAACAACACTATGTTTACTGTGGGAAAATATAAATTCCAACAAAAAATTTGGATTCTTCCCAAGAAGGAAGTTCTAAAATACAGCTTTTTAAATTTTTTTTTGGTGCAGTCTCAGTATCATTTAATTTCAGCTTTTGCATTTTCAAAAGGCAGGCAGGCAAGTTTAAGATGGCATGCATTTTAAAGAATATTTTAATATAATCTGAATTTAAACGATCCTTCTAGCTAGAAACATACAAAAATCCCTCAAAAAGAAATAGGCATTAATGAAGGAATTCCTTTTGATTAATGAGGAAATTTCTTTCCTTCACATTTCTCAAAACTGCTCATGCAAATGCAGATACCTTCTGATATGAATTTTAGAAGATCCCTGGCTCAGGGTATCACATGGAAAATTCCTTTTATTCTTTTTATCACTACCAATAAGAACCTTTGAAAAAGCTGCTTTGGAAAACCTTAGCCTGTATTTTCTCCCTGTGAAGTCCAGGTGTGCAGTCACAAGTCTCCAAAAGGAAGTCAAAAGCAGTGAAGCTCATGTATGGGCCTGCAGGGCTAAGACTCATGTTATTTCCCACAGCAGTGTGGAGATTGGCTCAAAGCTGTGCTCTGATTAAGCCCATGCTGGCTCATTGCCTTGAGCTTGTGTAACTCTGCCAAACACCTTCATACACTCCGAAGGTCAGCCAGCACTCCACTAGCATGTGACAACTTCTATGACACCCACACTGACCAATGTCTATTGAACTTATTCTTTTCTTTCCTGTCTCCAAAAGAAAGGAGCAGAGTACATTTGCTGTTACGCTTAAACAGTTCTTTCAATTACCTCAGTCTTCCATGGTACTGTAAGTATCTGTTGTCCAGCTATTACAGGACAAACTGTCAGCTTCATTCTCAGCTTTGCTGTGATACTCGAGACAGCCAACTTCTCTCAATTCCTCCCTGCAAAGATATAAGCTAAGAGACTAGATGGATTGTGTCACTGAGAGCACACAGCGTGAGCCTACAAGTTTTTCTAATTTTCATCAGTATTTCAAAATACTATTGAGGTCTACTAGCTATAGTCAACTAAAATGCTTGTTTTGCTAGTGTGCTTTGTATTACCCTTCTGATCATAAACAACTTTTGAAAGAAGAGCTTATCACTGGGGATCTTCCGTGATTTCATGCAAGACACACAATATGTGTTCATTTTAGTTGTCTATGTTTGCTTTGGAGATGGTAGATACACTTCAGTTCTACCAGAGCGGAAGTTCCTAGGTGACATGTATGAAATGACATGGCACTTTTGCTATGTGAAGCATTAATAAAAGTTGTGTCATTTTAAGTGTTTTCTTCATTAAGATGAATGAGGTTTAACAATATTTCAATAAAGACTGATATGAAGAAAATACATACTTAAAAAAAATGTGTTCCAAGCATTTCTATTGGCTTTAATGTTAAATTTAATGGGAGTCAATGCTATAGTAATGAACTCTTTTAAAGTTCATTAATGCTAACAGCTAAAACAGTATTAAACACAACACATAAGATTATAGTCTGGGCTTGAACATCCAAAGTGCTAAACACTATCTCCACTGTAATGAAATAAAATCAATAGTAATTTTAATTCAAGTAATTGAAAAATCCATTGATTTCTGTAGGACAAACCTTATGCTTCAAGGCAAGCATAAGAATAAAAGCAAACTTACAAAGAGAAGTCAGGACTTGAATTTTTTTTATGGAGAGACAAGAATCATATTTCATGTTTCTGGTCTGTGCTCCAGTTATCAGGAAAGACCTGTAGAAGCCAGGAGTGTGGCTGGCATTCCTCTTTCAACAAAAATGCAAAATATAAAGATTGTAGTAGTATTGTAATGTACATACCATTGACCAGATAAGTTAATTAAGTTGTTTATGGCAGTGGCCTAGGAACAGTCTGATTATTCTTTTCAAGAAACAACTAAAGTACTAATTAATGTCTTAAAAAAAAGTGCAAGATTTTGCAAAGACTCTTTTCAAATTCTGAAAGATTTTAATTAGCTTTGCAAAATATTGTAGAATCATAGAATAATTAGGGTTGGAAAGGACCTTAAGATCATCTAGTTCCAACCCCCCTGCCATGGGCAGTGACGCCTCACCCTAGACCATGTTGCCCAACCTGACCTTGAATACTGACAGGCATAGAGCATTTACCACTTCTTTGGGCAACCCGTTCCAGTGCCTCACCACCCTCACAGTAAAGGGCTTCTTCCTTATATCTAACCTGAACTTCCCCTGTTTAAGTTGAAACCCATTACCCCTTGTCCTATCACTACAGTACTTGATGTCCCTCTCCAGCATCCTTGTAGGCCCCTTTCAGATACTGGAAGGATGCTATGAGGTCACCACTATTGATTACTTATTTATTTTTATAGTAACACTGGAAGACCCACACAGCAATTTGATATCATAACTAGTACTTCAGTTAAAATAAGGTAATGTATAAGTAGTAGACTTTTCCAGTGGCCATCTAATAAAGCATCTGGAGGAAAATCCCAGCACTGCAATCTTTTTACTTTCCAGCCACATATTTAACAAGAGTGATGATGACCTGTTGAACATGAAATGTATGCCTGAAACTCTCTCTCTAACCCTTATTGATGAAGAGTATCTCATTATCAGCTCAACATCTGTGACCTCACTTTCACGGGGAGGAAGTTCCGAGACACTCTCCACAACTATGGTGACCCCACAACCACGTGTCTGTGGTCCCTTCTCATCATCCATGCCAGCTACAGAGACACGTGACAGTGACAATGAATGGGAAGACTTGGAGGAGCTAGAAGAAGAGAAGGAAGAAAAGGAAGATTGCACTAAGGTATGTGATAGGCATCAAACTATTAATAGGTAGAAAACATGGGAAAAAAACCAACTTTAAGAATGCAACATTCTTAAACATTAATTTCAACTCATTATTTATGCTATTTCTGCATGGCTTTTTTCACTTTCCTGAATGTCCAGAATCCTCGAGTAAAGCAGACCTTCTATAACACCCAGCTCTCCAGAATTCTTTACCAATTGCCTTAAAGGTCATGTCCTTGCTCTTGCCACCTTACTATTTCTGCAGCTTTCAAGAATTCTGAAGTATTATTCCCAGTTTACAAAGGCCTAACAGTCCTCTAGTAGTGACTAAAATTAATTGGAGTTAGCTACATGGGTTTCTTTCTGTCATGTTTTAAACCCATGTGAAAAATCTCTTTGTAACAGTAATACTACTGTAATGTCCTAATAAGAAAGTGCGTTCCTTCTGCTAATTACTATACAAAATCTAGGGCTCAGCCTTGCCAAATGCTGAACATCTTGCATTCTTGCTGACACTAATGTAGCTCTGAATTGATACTAATTTGAGAGCACCAAGGCCGAAATTTATCTCCAGCCGTTTCCTTCAGTGTGACAGCAATAGCAGTATTAATAGCAATAATGATCTCTGCACCCTAGTACTCTAATGCTTGCCAGCTCAGACTGTTCCAAGCCTTACTTTACACATTTTGAATACCAAAATTCCAGTCCCTGATGGTGTTTTCTGCCTTATTAGGCCCTATCAGTCAATCACCGTGAAGCTCCACTAGGTAAAAAGAAGTAAAATGAATTCTGGAGTAAAGCAGTGACAGATCAGAGAAGCCTTTATGTATACTCTTATTCATATCATCTGAGGATCTGATTACTATCTGCATATAAAACATTGCATATAATGGAAGATGTTAATGAAGCAACAGAAAAGCCTACATCAGACATATCTTGTACTTATTTTAATAGGAAATGGAGATCTTTGTGACTTTGACAAAGTCAGAGAACAACGGTTATGGATTCTCTGTAGTTCTTAACAAAGTGAACTCTTGCCTCTATGTTGATGAAATCTTGAATGATCCTGCTCTGTCTGATGGAAGACTAAGAAGGGGAGACAGAATCATTATGGTACAGTAATTGACTTTGAGTTTATACAGAGGAGAAAATATTTGCAGATCAATGCCATTTAGCTTGAGGATTCTTCCTTTCACAGGGTCCAGTTTAACACATACTTAGGCATGCAAGTGCAAATGAATCATATAATAAATGTAATTCTGCTGACTTCAGCAGGACACGTTTCACACTGAATAGATTGTATAACCAGGCAAATAACATGAATCATCTAACAGTAATGCAAGACAACTAAGATATTAAATGCTTTCCCAATAAACTGAACTAATGTCATAAGATAGATTACATACAAAGGATGCAGGAGTTATGAATAAAGCCTGTACATACAAAGGATACAGGAGTTATGAATAAAGCCTGCATATACAAAGGATACAGGAGTTACAAATAAAGCCTGTTTTCAGTTTGGGTCATCTTCAGTTGTTTGCATTAGAATGTCTTCTTTGGTTATTTGCTACAAGACCTTGAATTTCAAGGAAAAAAAGGAGCTATTTTTATGAGAGCTCTGCATTTAGAAAAACAAAAGTCCAAAAAAGAAATCTTACTGCAATCTCAGCTGTTACATTCACTGACATGAAATACCATACCAAAGCAGTAACATGTAAGTGAAACTAATTTAAGCTCATATGCAAAATTCAGAGTGGAGGGATGAGTACATGATGGCCAATGAGATCTATGACATCATTTTACTGGTTTGTCATTCAGGTGAATGGAATTGATGTTACATCTTTACCATGCAATGAAGCCCTGACTTTACTGCAAAGCTCTCCTCCTGATCTGCACCTTGTGGTTGGTCGTGCTGACAGTGATCCACGTCCCTCTATTAGGCCAGATGAGATTCCTGAAATTACTCTCACCAAAGGTGCCAATGGACAGCTAGGTGTGTAGTAAATATATACTTGCTATTTTGGACAGGGATTATAGCAATCATAAAGTAATCATAGCCAACTGTGGTCTTAGATCAATATGATCCTGAGTGACCTTGACACTTTTATGCTCTTTGCCATCACCCATGACAATGAACAGCTTTATTTTGGGTAAGGCCTGAAAGGGAAGACCAATATCTCTTATTAGACCAGTGAAAATAGTTGGATAAATGATCTTTGTATTATGACCCTATCAGCTAATATTTTTTGCAGATCTCTAGTCTCATATTTTTATGTTACTCGTATACAGAAGCTGTTGGCTGTAGATATTAATGTTGTACATAATAATGTCTCCTACCTGCTGAGATACATAAATATCTTTTTGGAGGGAAAGAAAAAAAAAATTAGTTTGCTATTCAAAAAGTCTCCACTCAAATCTTTGATTAACCATAAACACGAAGTTTGATCTACATTGTGCAAAACAAGTTATAAAAGGAGTCCTCACACTGTATCTTGGTATTTCTGCAGAATGTGGTGAGTACTGTACACAGATACAACTGTAGACTCAAGAAACAGTATAACTATTTGCTCAGGTATAGCATCCAGTTTCAAGTTCAAAACTAGGTTCTTAGGAGTTTTCTTGGATATTCTTGCACAATTCCATTTTTCACTGTATAGGTATCTCCTCATTTGTTTTATGCCTCCATTGGCTATGGCATTCTAAAGATTGGAGGGCACTTAAGCACCCTGGTAATGAGGGAGTTGCTGCTATGCAGCTGAGTGTCTTACTCAAATGACTATTCAACATCAGGTGAAATAAAGCACTATTGAATAGCAGAAGCGTAGAGATAGACAATACCATTAAGGTTTTTCCATACATTTTTTAGCATCTAATTGCATTTCACTCTCCCTGTCCAGCTCTTATTCCCCATCTCACTGGGGTGACTGTTATTTATAACGTCAGTGATTTGTTCAGCCTGCCTTTCAATGACCCACATCTATTCCATTAGGCTGTATGTCACTGACAGTGAAATTGAAAAAACGCTGCCGCAAAAGATGCTTTCTCTGCATTATTCTAGGCTTGAAGCTGACAGGAGGGGCTGGAAGCAAGTTACAAGGTATTTATGTGCTAGAAATAGTGCCTGGCTCTCCCGCCAGTGTGGAAGGCAGTTTGCAGCCACGAGATCAGATTGTTTACATCTGTGGACTGCGGACTGAGGGCATTAGCCTGGATGATGCAGTGAGAGTGTGTGAAGCTGCCACCCAGCATGTCCAAATCAAAGCCACAAGGTAAATCTGAGCATACTCAACCTTCATCCTAATGTTGAAGCAAGTTCTTCAATTTTACATAAACAAGTCAAACAATAAAACCAAGACAAAGTACAAGAAAAATGCTTTAACTCAAAGGTCTAAACATTGCCACTTGATAAATAATATCCATAAGATATCTTCACTCCTTGTAATTACAGCTAACACAATGAGTACAAGTACACTCATACAATACAAATGAGATATCTCCAAACTGTCACCCAACTACAAATGTGGACCTTTAACCATGAGGCTGGCCATCATTTTCAGGTATCCTGTTCCCTATGGAAAGTCCTCCATTAGTGCCAACCTTCTGCATACAATCTTAGATTCACGACTACAGGCAAGAAACTACCTCTGATGGAAAACTTTGAGTTACTTACAAAAGCCAAACATTTTAAGATCATTCTAACTTTATATAGGAGGAACCAAAGCTGAATTCAAAATATACCACAAAACAGTTCTGTAATGGGACAGACGGCTCAACATGTTCTTTATTTCCCCAACCCAGGGGAATAAATAAATTAAATAAAAATGTTTCACTGTTGTTAAATACATACAAATAGTTTGTATACTCATATAAATACTCTTTAGGAAAGCACCCTTAACAAAATCATAGGAATACAACCACAATTCAGACAACTGACTTTCTAAAAATATTTTTCATATGTGCTTTACAAAGCATGCAGCTCTTAATGGCTCACATATTTCACTTTTTCTGCCCCCAGAAATGGCAATCCAGTGGTTCCTATAGAGCAGGAGAATAGTAAGTAAGGCTAATATTATTATTATTATTTTTTAGTTCAAAACTTATTTCTGATTTTGGAAATAAACATAAGGTATTGATTCATTGCCTTTAAAACGTTATTAAGAGATTGTAATCTGGCATTCGGTATTTCTGTTACGGCGATTCTAAGAGTCTGAAGAAAATTTGGTAGGTCCTTAAAGACAGAAATTAAATGTATAGTTCTCTGTAAAAAAGTATTTGTTGTATTTTGCATAGTTTCTATTTTTTAAAATTGATATTAAAGGGAATTTTAAGTGGTTGTATTTCAACATCTGTTTTGATTGGAACTATTTAATATGAGCCACTACTTCATCATCTAGACCAACTTTTTAAACTGCTATCAAGAAATCTGTAGAAAATCAGAAACAGGCAGCACCAATATCCCTTAGTTAATATAACAGCATTCCTAAAGGATATTTAATACGGTAACTAACACAAAACTACAGTAATCATCTGCACTGCAAAGACGTGACCAGAATTGCTGCAGCAGTAGAAGGAAACTCAGCAAGCAGAGGTTACATCTGCACCATCAGGTGGAAGGATAGGTATCACACCTACATCACTGCTCAGAAAGTGCCTTACCAATGCAAGTCATACTTTCCAGTGTACATTTGGGTGCAGTTTTAAGTCAGGCCTGACCTTCAGTTTCATTTACCTGACTCAATATCTGAACTTTTTTAATAATTTTTTTTTTCAAAGATGACCTGAAAAAGTACCCCTAGAAGAGAATTACTCATATGCCTTTAATACTAGCATCTGACTACCTGAAGAAATTATTCCAAGTCAAGCTAGTTACAGGTTTCCTACCCTAGAACAACTAGTCATGTGTTTGTTTTTATAATCTGAAGCAGTTTATTTAATTTACTGAAGAACAAACTTCTTTGACTTTTCTACAGCTAAAATTACATGTGCTCTCAGTTCCTGTGGTATAACTAAAACATGGTAAAAGCATATCCTGATAGGACCTTGCTTACACATCCTTGCTCCATGAGCTTTGCAGATTCTGAGATTTTTCAAGACACCTGCAAAATAGGTTACCAGATCTGATCCACCTCTGATACAGATTTATGAACTCTACAATAGTACAGCTACCCACCTCTCTTATAAAACAAGATTCTTCACTTTTCTAAGGCACTTAAATCTATAGTAATTTGGTATTTGGTGTTCTGTTGCTATCATCTTTGCTAGATTTATAGAAAATCCATGACAATTTGCAATTAAGGAAACAACTCTTTATTTGATAGACTCTCAGTCACAAAAATGCATAGTAAAATTGCAAATGCAACGGGGAGCTTTTAAAACCAGCAGAAAACTTATAGAACCACAGAATAGTTAGGGTTGGAAAGGACCTGAAGATCATCTAGTTCCAAACCCCCTGCCATGGGCAGGGATGCCTCAACCTGGACCGTGTTGCTGAAGGCTCTGTCCAACCTGACCTTGAACACTGCCAGGGATGGGGCATTCACAGCTTCCTTGGGCAACCCATTCCAGTGCCTCACAACCC
>JAOSLQ010010832.1:0-29747 GCA_025629905.1 Lorius lory | reverse complement strand
GGTACGGTAAAAAGAGGAGAATGCACGTACATTTGCATGTCTGTGTACAGGTAAATAAATAGTAAACCACGTTGATAACAGAGGCCATTATAATTTGAATAAGATTATATTCTCTCTAGGAGAGATAAAGGGTAATGAAAGACAATTCAAAGCTAGTTTGTTATTACTTCATCAAATGCCTCAGCCTCAAGCTGATAAAATTTCCTTGTATAGCTCCCATGAGACATTAACTGCAATGATGCTGCCAACCATTTGTAGTGATCTCTAAAAACATTAATATCACTATTTAAATGAGTTTGTGATGTAGTATAACAGAGGGTAAAGCTAGAGGTGAAACTGCTACATAAGCTCTCATAAAGCATACAAGTGTGTTACTCAGCATGACAAAATGAATTATTTTCATAACAGACAGGTGCTCCAAAGAGACTTTAATAGACTTTTGCAGAAGACAAGTTGGAAAGTTGGAAAGTGTTCTGTGAAATAACTTTCACTGTCCTCACCACCCTCAGTTAAAAGCCAGAACTTCTCCTTTCTTTTCAAGCAAGTAAAGAGTATCAGACTCCAGACTCTTAAGGAGTTTGCCTTAAGTCTATTTCTTCCTGTCTTTCCCTGGGGTTCTGTCATGTTTCCTCAGCCTTAATTGTTTTACAGATCTTTCCTTTTGTGGTCCAGTACCTACAGAGGTTTGGGCAAGGGTCCCCGTAATTGCCATAACACTGTACATGGTATAAAACTAAGCATACATGTTGGTCTCTGTCACACAGTGACTTCAGTGACTTACTGGTCAAAGATGGAGAATTATCACAAGAAGCTCATGTCATCCAGAGAACACAGATCAGAAGCCTGCCATGGTTTTCTATCAAGGGCTTCAGAGGAAAAAGTGTTTAGATCCATTATATTATAGATCCATGCATTTTTCCTGTGTTAAGCCCTCTACCAGAACCAGACACAGCCAGTTTCATACAGATTTAGGAAGTTGCTGGGACTGTTGACTTGCAAAATAACTTGTAAATCTGAAAAGTAATTAATTCCATTTTCTGAACCAAGGAAGTGATGGGCAAAATAAGACAAGTAGGACAGCTGTTTGTCTTATTTTAGATCAAAATGTTTGTGTATTTAAAAAAAAGTAAATTCATGCTTGACTACAGACTTATGTTAAAATCTTTTCAATGTAAGCCTGTTAACTGAGACTTTCTCATGGGGACTATTTTATTAGCACTTGGAAAGAAAAAGCACAGAAGCAAAAAGTACTGTTGTCACAGTGTGTCACTTGACAAGCTTTGAGGGAATTTAAAATTCTTTGGTAGAAGTTCAGTCCCTTCCAGGAATACTCTGGAAAACCAAAGCAATTTTGTTAAGGGGTAAAATAGGCTGGGCTGAGGGATAGCTTAAGGCTAAACAACCACCAAAACTCCAACCCTCCAACCCTCTGTCCCCCAAATCATAAAAACCCCACCCCCAACAAACAAACATTCTAAGTAACTAAACCCCAAACCCAAAAAAAAGCCCCAAGAAAACACACAAAACAGGGTTCAGAATCTTCTTTTGGAAGCTAAGCCCATCAGTTACACACTTGTACAGCACAAGGACTGCCCTCCAACATCAATAATGAGGTAGTAAAATAACCCCTTCTCCACAGACTAATAAGTGGCTGCTGATCAGAAATTAGCCATTGACCATGCACTTCTGTTATAAAACCCATGGATAACTAAGTTAAAATAAGAATATTTTTATTTGAAATTTTACATAGAAGATCAGGTTTGCTTAAAAATAATTATAAAACCCATGAAGGGATAAAGAAGAAGAGAAATTAAAATAAAATAAATATAATATAAAATAAAATGAAATTATTTATAGATCTTACTGTAGTATTTGAGGGCAAACTTTTAAAGACCTTGTATTGTCTGGTAGATTAGCTAGCACCTTCATTTCAGTGTCTGAAATAAAGTGCACATAATGCACACAAATGCTAGAAAACACCATTGAGCTTTATTCATACCCATGGGTAAGGCAATTTTTTCTCTCTTCTGCTCACCTATAATACCTAAGACTTGATCAGTAAAATAATTCAGACTTTCTTAAATTGCCTTCCAAATAAAAAGTGTTACTGGAATCAAGAGGCTTTTGCGAGAGTAAAGTCAAGGAGAATTAATATGAATGTTAATGTGATTATTCATTGCTAGTATTAAAACAATGGGTTATTTACCCTCACAAGAAGGGACACTACAAATATTTAAAACTATTTTGTGGGTTTGATTTTCAGTATCCATTTTATAGACTTCCTTTTGGAATAACAGGTATGTGTATTCCCTTAATAGGGATTTTTATTTTCTTAAAGGGCAGAAAAAAGATTCTTATTTTTAAGATATATAGTCTCTTTCTCTTATCCAAATTTAACACAGTCACTAAAAATTCTGATTGTAGTGAAACAGGCAGAGACCAACATGTATGCTTTGTTTCTCCCTTTACAATTACCAAGTGACTTAGGATGTTTCAAACTATATAGTAATAAGTACATTCAAAGCTACCCCTTGTTCAGAACTTACAAAATAATGAGGATAAGAGGGAAGTTGCAGGGAATAGCTTTCAGCAATTAACATTTTTTTTCAAAGCTGAAGATTCTTAGAGACATCATACATATTCTTCATGGTGTCTTTGTGTTTGCTTGGGTTTCTTCTTCTCCCTCTCCCCCCCAGTTTAAAAGCAATTCTAACATGCAACACTAAGCAAACAAAATACATGTCCAGCTCTTTGAGGACTGATATTTCAACCCCTGTCATACAGAGACTAACTTAAGAGCTTACTTGTCAAGATTGTTTCTGTCAGCAACTGAATCACACCCTTCTGTCGAAGACATGTTGCACCAGGACTCTGGCAGCACCAACTGTTCTTTTGCAGCAGAGAGATGACACTTGCTTTGCTTTTGCTTTGCTTCCAGGCTGTTCAGATGAGGAGTGACTGCTCTTCAATGCAATATGTTTAAGGATATGGGCCCGACACACCTAAGGAACGTCCCTACTGCACATACCAAGAGGAGAAATAGAAGGAAGAACCCTACCTGAAAAAACCCAAAATGGTGTGAAACCAACCCCCATTTCAAGGTGCATTATATAGTCAAGAAACATCTCTTTTATAGGAAGTTTATCAGTTCACTAATATTCACACTACACAGACTCAAATTTCATGGTATGACAATTAGGAAGCCATACCCTCACACAGTTCTGTCCTCACTGAGATAATCAGAAAAGTATTTCCATTCATCTAGTGAGAGCAGAACTGGGCACACAGTTAATGTCAAAAGCCAGAAGGGAGGAATTAACAAAAATATTTACAATAAAATTGCATTTGTAAAGATTTGACCAGAAACCAGAGATTAAAGGATTGCCATTTCAGCCATAGAGACACATGTAGACATTTATCAGTATGACAGATCGCACTTTCTAATAGTTTATGACTTGATAAAAAATATATTTAAATGCACTTTCTTTGGACTATGCAGAAACATCCTCCTTTGTCATCAGAGGCATCTTGACAACTGTTGTCACCTTCCCATGACAAAAGTCTCACAAGGCTCGGGTGAAAAACATGCAAACCACGCTTAATTCATTGAGAAGCTGTCTCAGTATTACTCTTCAGAAAACTGTGTTGTGATGCAGATGGAGTGAGAAATTAAACTTTTTCATTTTCCAGCAGAGGCCCTCTTCCTAGCAGCTTTGGGCTGGGCAAAAAGAAAAGCACTTGAGTGGCTCAGAGACAGGATTAAAGAGAAAGGCTGAGATTAGCCTCAAATCCTACCTGAACTGTAAAACCCCCAAGTGTCACAGGACAGTCCTTAGGATTCCCACATCCCTCAGCCAGAAATCATTTTCTCTATTTCCCTGCCTTTGCTTTGGCCTCCTTCCCAAAGGTATATCTCTAGAGAGAGGAGTGGAGGTGCTGGTGGCTAGCTTTGTCAGATGCGGGCAGCAGCAGACCTGGCTCGCTCTATAACCAAGCTCTTCTGCCTGTGCAAGCTACCTGAGGTAGAGTCCTCTCTGGAAATGATGGGCACCTATGCCAGCTATGCTTGAAAAGAAAAAAATGAATATAGCATACACATATGAAGTGGCAGTTTTGACATCTAAAGTGCAGAAATGGCTTTGTGAATCCCAGCCCCACAGCTGCTAACTTTGGGGTTTAGAGGCATCTGAGTTTCAGGAAAACGAGCTTGGGTTTCACAGTTTTCTTTCACCAGCCTTTCCCCTGGTACAGCTGGACAGGCATGGGTGCTAACAAAAACCCTCTTCTGTGAGATTAAGGTACAGCTGAGATCTGTGCATCCCACTCAAAAGGTGGGGCACTGCAGGTAAGTGCTGTTACACATATTGACCTTGACTGATGCTGCAGCACGAGCCTTGTCACAGCTGGTTTTAGTAGAACTATTAATGGAAACTTCAGAAAATGCTTATGAATCTTATCCCCAGCTGGCGATGGGGCTTTCACAATAAGAGATGGATCTGCAAAATCAGCACAGATCCACATTTTCATTAAACAGTTCAGATGTTTTTCGTGTTCAGCTCTTTCTTTCACATTGATCTGCAAAGCTTGGTTGCAGACCCAGCTTCCCAGAGTTGATGGAGATTCAGCTCTAGCACCTCAGTCTCACCCAGTCTTCACAGCGGTAATATTATATATTTTCCACAATATTAAAAAAAAACCCAACTAAATGTGTATTTTAGTGCCCCAAGTAAGAGGTATTGCATTATTCTTTTGAAGAATTTGTTCCCTGGGGAGTAAGCTGGGTGAACATTTTCCAGTCATATCTCAGACCTTCTTAAAAATCGCAGCAGATATAATCAGTTTTTGAAATGCCCTTTATACCTGTCAAACTAAATAACATTACAGATTTGTCTGCTCACAAAAGTGTGATGTCATATAGTCCCATTTGCTGCAGTTCGAGTCATTATCTATCTTGTCTGAAAGTGCAGTGTGCATGATCTGCAAGATCAATGTTGGGTTTTTTAAAGGGGAAAAACCAAGTGTGACAGCTGCTGAATTCTCAAATGGAAAAGCAGAAGTCAAGATGCCATAAAACATGGCTGTCCCTGTGTAACTTAACTAGAGATAGGTAATTTCCTAAACTAGTTGCCTTTTGCTGATTAAGTCAAATACCAGGAAGCACTATAGGAGAGGAAAGATTAGAGATGCTTAGCTGCACGTGCTTCATTTGCAACTGTTCAGTGAGATCAAGTTAGCAAGTGTGAGAAAAGATGGCATGCCATTTTTGCACAGATAACCAGAGATGCTCTTAACCTGTCTCTTCAGGCATCCCTGGTGGCACTGTGCTTTAGAGTGCCAATGTCTCCATCCATTCCACCCCCACACTAGATACACCTATAGCAGTGGGAGACAACTGACTGGTATTTGACATCCCTGCCAGCCCTAAGCTGCAGGGCTATAATTTGGCCTGTGGAACACAACTGGAAAGACTAGATTCAAGAGTTGAAAGACTGAAATGCCTTTAGGCAGAAACTCTAAGTAGCAAAGGAGTTTTTGATGCACAGAAGAAGAGAGGGTCCTGCAGTGTTGCTTTCAGATTAACAGTTCTCCAAAGATGTGCTGAAACTCTCAGCCTGAATTTCATAGAGCTGTGAAGAAATTAGTATATGAACCTGACAAATCTGTCTGTTACTCAGGGCCTATTCCATCCTCTAAAATACAGCATTTTCACTTGTTGCCTATCACGTCCTATCCTATTCCCATACCAAAAGCCTTCCTTTTTTGTTGCTGTTGTTTTGTCACAGATATATCAATGACATTTTACCAGCTGACCTGATTTCAGGTAAATAGCATTGTAAAATGTCACTGTTTGTGTAAGCTTTCTTTGGCTAACATGATGTTTGTAAGACTTCACTGGAAGTCTCCGTAATGGGAGGGGGAACAAGGCTAGACCAAGAGTCTGAGAAGCAAAAATTCCTGGCCCTTAATGGGAAGGAGCACCCATAGAAATGCCACTCTGTTTAGTGCCTTTCATGTTTTTCTGGCATATCATTTCAAGACAATATGATTTTAAGAATTTTGTTACTTGTTTGTAGTGACTCCTTACAGGTCATTATATTTATTTAATGATAAAAGTCAAAAGAGTAGTGCTAATTAGTTAACAAAATGAAAGGGTAGGAAAAAGACTGAATTGGGAATAGAAATACTGAGGTATATAATAGTCTGTAGCAGATTAAAAAGCAGTAGCAGTTGAAAAATCTATGAGGGTATATCTACATGTTAACAATCAAAATTATTTTCTAGAAATAAGTTATAAACTTAAGAAAGGCACAGGTTCACAGAGAGAAAAAGGAGAAAATGCCTATGTTTTCTATTGTTAAAACAGAGCTATGCTCTTCAGATAAATTCTTAAACTTTAAACCCATTTCCTCTCTCTGCTCTGTGTTCTTTCCATATTGATGTCTGACACAAGCATCTTCAAGAATTGCAATATTATGCTAATTTATTGGCATAGATTTTAAGATATGAATTTTGGCTCACAACCCCAGAAGGCAATACTGGGAAAGTCCCATTTTTAAATGTAGAGAGTACAGTGTCTGCTTTGGGGCAGAATTCTGCCTGTGTTGTTGATTAGCCATGCTCTAAATGAGGATGTCCTGCTTTGAGCTGGGGTGCCCTTCACCTATATTCTTAGGCACCAGAATATTCCTAAACTAGCTTAGTCCATCTACTTTTACAAATAACACTTTATGAGTGTTCAGATACACTCGACTAGGCAGAAGGGAATCTCTTAATTCCTGGTATTCAGGATGGACTTGGCTATTTTACAGTGCATTAACCATACAAAATGTTTTATTTATTTAGCTGTCAAAAAAATATATGGCCTGCCAACTTTATTTCAACTTCACTTCAAACTGGCTTCACCCTTCCATGTGACTTTCTGACAGTATTAATCTCACAGGCTGTATGTACTGTAATATACATATTTCTGGCTGTTAAACTCCAGAGTGAATTCCAATTTTCTTCTATACACCTATGAAGGTTTTCACTTCAAATCACCCATGAGCTATAAGCTGATCTTCTACATTTTTATAAGAAATCCTATACCAGGTCACATTCTTTACCAAAATCTGTCTTTTGTTTTACTAAATAATTACACATTTTTATATATTTACTATGCATTATATAATATTATATATTTTCTGTGCATACTCAGTGTTAAATTATCATCGACAATAAGTGAAATACAAAGATGATACGTATATCTCCTTGCCTGTTCCATCTTTGGAGGCAGAATGGGAACAGGGAAGGAATGCTTTCACTGTTAAGTTTCAGCATTTTTCTTTGTGCTTGAATATTTAGCAGCTAGCCTCAGGGACTGATGATCTCAGTATTCTGGTCCTATAAATGGGACAATATGAGGAATCTTAAAAATGTGAAAAGAGCGAAAACATATCCAAACCCCTCATTTCTGACTGAAATAACATATGCAAAGTTTCTGAGCAAAGATACCCTTCCTACAAACTTGATACTGAAACTTCTACATTTCTCTATCAAAATGATTATGACAGAAAAAATTTCCAGCATATTGTAAAGAAATCTTTTTTCCCTGTCCCAGTTGCAATTATTAGCTTAAGGGGAAATTTTTCAAGCCTGCCCAAAGTGGGAGGGGAGCTTGGGGCGCTGAGGACGGAGGGGAGGAAATCTAAGTTATTTCACCATCTGACAATACACATTGGTGGTTTGTGACATTTTCAGTCACGTTTAAGCAGGTAAAGGGACACAACACTGGCTTTGGGTGAGATTATGGTCCCCAAGATCAAGCTCCACTGAAAACAAGGGGGTTTACATGCGTGTAAGAACCAAAGCAATAGGTGTTCAACTGATTTTGCAGCTATATTCTTGCTGAGATTAAGACATTAACTTCTCCCTAAATCTGGCATGTACTAACTTCCAGTGATTACACCCCTAACAGAGTAAGAAGCACAAAACCCACAAGTGTCTCCTCTTCTGCACAAAGAGGTTTGTCTTAACTACAACTCATCTTTCTCAGCTGTTCTTAAATGTCCTTACACACCTAACCTACCTGACTATATCAGAAGTGAGGTAGCCAGCTCGGCTGCAAACCAGTAACAAACAGCAATGAGAGACAAGGAGATCGAAGGGGGATAATGTAGTTACTGTAGGGGTATCCTGCTTCTACAGCATCTTTCTCTTCTCAAAATTGCAGGCTTTGCTATTTCTAATTTTGAAGGAAAATAAGAGTTTAGCCTGTAAGTTTAAAGCATACATAAAGCATACGAAGTATTAAGGAAAATGTTGCTTCCCTTAGCTGGAGTGCCTCCAAAATGTACCTGTGTTGGCGGTGGCAGTGAGGTGTTCATTAACAATTTTGTCAGGTGCACATATTTTAGAATAGGTGTTCTACTGATGTAAACACTTAAGTCAATGAAGTTTCATGTTCGTGAAATAAAGCTATAATTAATGAAAGTTCAAATTCAAATGTGCAATTGCAAGAGATTACTAAAAAAGGTCTGGCAAAATGCAAGCCACCCCTAACTCTATGATCAACAGGATTGCGTTAAGTCACTCAGTCATGCTAATTCATCCAGTTTTATTACTAGCTCTTCATTAACACTCACTCTCTGTGTAATTATGCAAATATGTCTGAAGAAAAAGAAAATTCATTTCAAACCTGTTTTTTAGTTCTGGAGGAAGTGTAATAACAACACATGTTTTTCAGACACTGAAATGTAGCACCTGTGAACATACCACCAATAATGGCATTTCATTAATTTAAACCCAACAGTTTCCCCACATCAGTGTGGCCAACCTTTTTTGTATACCTAAATCTAACTTTGACCTAACACTGAAGTTCACTTTCCCCTGAGGTGGGGGTTGGACCTGGTGTAATTGCTTCTATCCTTGATTATTCTGTGGTATCACACTGCTTAGGAGATACTTGGCTATATTTGAATCTCCACTTTTGGGAACTGTATTATCTTTCTGTTTGTAATTATGTGTCCTAGCTTCACATGCCAGGCATGTTTGGGATGTGAAACCAAATAAGAAAAGAGAAGTAGTTGTGTTGGCTTCTTTAGGAAAAGAATTGCCATACCATTCTACCTGATGTGCCAGACTTCTCTCCATCTGTGCACAGATATGGTGCTGTCTCATGTGCAAAAGAAGGTGGCACTTGAGAGTTCTGAGCATGGCAGACAAGGGATCAAGAGATAGTACATGATTTAAAGAAGAATATTGTTTCTCTATACACTTGATTTAGGAAATAGTCAAATCAGAGGCATTTCACCGCTGATTCTAAAAACCTCGAATCTGCAGAGATTTACTGTCTCTGCTCAGTGATGGTCAGGTCAGCAGTCAATATACAACCAAAAAAGATGTGAGTGAGAGAGCCAACATCAAGAATTCGCAAGCCCAGGCAGGATCCATCTAAATGCTGGATGGAACTTAAGAGTCTGCTCAAAGATCAGTGTCTGTCTCATTGCTAACAAGGGAACCAAAAGGAGACATTAAGATAATTTACTACCAACTGGTTATCTCTAAAACAATCATAGTCATGTGCTCTACAAGAACCTCCAGCTTTCTGCAACCCTCGTAGATCCCACATCAGATCACAAATCACAAGGAGCAGTGAACAAATCATGCATGTGTGGTTCCACTTCAATACAAATTCAACCTTGACATCCAAAGGTGTTCCCGGAGTTTTTATGTTAAGCACTGATCCTGAAAAAAAGCAATTTCTCTTCTGTTTGTCCTTTGAAACTGGCTGTGTCCATTACTCAGCACATTCAAAACTGAATCTCAGGAATAGCAGAGCAGTAACAGCCCAGGTAATTCTGATTAGTACAAAGACCAAAAATAAACATTAAATTTCCTCTCTGGACTTTTTCTATACAAAAGTGCAAGAGAGATTAACATTAAAATTAACTGTTCTGCTCACTGAACAGCTACAGGATCAGGTTTCAAGTTTGACTTCCTTTTTAAGGAAGGTTTGGGTCTGTGGGATTTTCTTTTTCTCTAAAAGGGAAGATTAGTACTGAAGTCTTGGCCACAGTGAAAGGAAGAACTAATCTTACTCTCATGCTGTGGGAGTATGTAGTTGAATGGAACTTCTTTTAAGACGGGATGCCTGAATTATAGGTGCCACAGTGTTAAGCAGGCCATATGACTGAATCTAAGATGGGGCAGCACTACTTGGACAAAAGCCCTCTTGCGTGAATCTAAGGAATCTCTTCCCTACTCTGCACCCAGTTCTGTATACATTCATCCGGATACCCAATTGCCAAATATTATTATGTGACAGATATGTGAAGTTATCTGCCTCTTGATTTTGGTTGATAACATTATCCAACAAATACATTTTTCATCTTATAAGTCACTAAAGAAAAGAGCTGGTTCCACTTAGGTCATGCTATTTCAGCCTCTTAGGACACCATCAGGCATAAAATAAACACTCACTCCATGCCCTGCCCAGAGAAGGGCCATTGCATAGCAGTAAATTCAAAAATAAAAGAACATATTATTATTGTAAAGACAAGATAAACATGAAATGCTGTATCTCTGGGCACGTGCACACATATGCTTCATTGCTCCGTGATCTCACTCCTCACAAAAAACAAACTGTTTAATTCTGATTTTTAAAGAGCAAAATCATTTGCTATATTGAAACAGCCCATTCATCACATAAAGCATCTGATTCTGTCACCTCAAGTACTTGTTAAATCACTTCCAGCTGCTACAATCAAGGGCTAGGTACTTCCAAGGTCTGACACTTTCTGAGCTCTATTACACCTTTAAGTATGATTCTTCAATCCAATTCTAGCCTTCATAATAATCAAGTGCCCACTCCACTTAACTTCAAGGTAACTGGGGAACCTGGAATTCTCCATATATGCCTGTATCTGATTTTCAATCAGATCTCTTCAACCCAAGACTCAAAGCTCCTGAATATCAGCTAAGTATTAAAATGGCATCATTTGCAACTGCAACAGTGTCATCAGTAGCACTTCCATTGTTAAGCTCCTGTTTTTCCCAGGTCCAAACCAGAATGTTTAGACTGAGGCTGGAATTAAATATACAAGGAAGAATTTAACTGCAAGCATGCATGGTGCCTGCTATATAAACAAACTGTCTGCTCACACAATTTGGCTTTGTGAGTTTTTACTAAATAAATTTACTAAATTATGCTTCATGTGCTTAAAAAAGGGGGTGTCACCAACACTGCAAACACTGAAAGGCAGAAGTTGGTAAGAAATGTAAACGTGACCGGGCCTGTTAGTATGTTGCTTGTAGTATTAACCTCACAGCTGAAACACTAACATGAGTCATTCCAAAATAAGCATCATTGTACTAAGGAATTTTTCCCCACTTCCATTGCATAAACTGGAAGAACATCAATTGGTTTTCCTTTTCTGTCTCTCAAAGCATTAGCTCCTGTCCACCTCAGGAGCAAGTCACTTAGTTGTATTGTTGCACAGTGATTCTAAAGACCCCGCAAATGTTAGTTGCACATAGATTACTTGAATATCCCTGTCCCCTTCTTCCTTGATCAGTGTTACCTGTATTTGCATGTGTGGCAATCCTGCAGTTGGATAGCTACAGATGTGCTTTCTTTTTCTTCCAATGAAAAAGAGACTTCTGTTAAGACAACCTGTAAAAGGAAACAGCAAAAAAAGTAGGAAAGCAACAGAGTTTCCCACAGAACTTAAATTTTCACTTCTTCTGACAGAGGAAGAAAAAAGCCCCGCACTAGAAAACAAATGACATTTGGCTTCCCTTTCTCTAGAGCCAGCTACTAAACTGAGGAAATACTTATACATTTAATAATAATTTAAAAAAAATAAATTAAATATCCCAAAGAATTCCTAAGAAGCCCCTCACAAGAGCAGCAGCACATGGCAGACCTTGTATAGCTCCATTTCGTGTGGTTTTGTGTACTGCATTTGAGTTCTTTCATCTAGTAAGACACAAAAGAGAATATTTTTCTTGTGATTGGCTCATTCCTCCAAGACTTTCAGGTACTAAATCTCTGTCGACTAATAAAACTGAAGTTCCCACTGCAGTTTTTCCATGAGAGGCTCACCTGTGGATACTGTCCACTTTTCCTGAAATGTGTAGGGACAAGAAGTATCCTTACAACTGCTCTTTACTGAAACATGGTTAAAATTAGACAGTGTATTCAACAGTTATTAGCAGGGAAAGACAGACAGACAGGAGTTCAAAAGCCTAAGTTTTTTTGAAGATCATCTTAAAAAGGGTCAAAATGTTCTGACTTGCAGAAGCCTTTTAGCTTAGTTATGGGTAACAGCACAAAGTTGGTTGGGGTTGGGGTTTTTTAGTGTGCCAGTTATACTATTTGCCTTTTTTTTTTTTTAGCTCTCCATTTCAAAATAATGTATTTTTATTTTCTTATGTCAAAAACTTCAATTTTTTCCAGCACAATTAGCTTAGTAACTGAGCTGCCTAAATACTCTTGGACAGACTTCATTAAACATTAGAACTGATTGTATACAATGTTTTTAGAAAAGAAACTGTTTGCTTTATTTTTTAAAAAACCCATAACTTTCCTATACTCTATCCTTAACGCTACCGGTAATGTGAATATATTTCACATGCAAAGCTGAATAGACAAAGCAGCTAAAATTGCAGGTGTTGAAGAACACTCTCAGTAGTTTTCAAATTGAAAGCTTCCTGTGTTAGGTCAGAAAAGCATCCAAAATACACTTAAAGCAAATGCATAAAATAAAGGCACTTAAGTTGGATATTTTTTCCAGACAGCGCTGCTGCCTTCAGGAGGGTCAGGCGCACACCCCGTGCCCCTTTGATGCTTTCAGACTGGGAGTTGGAAATTCCAGATGTGATACTCCTTGCTGTTAATGGGCACACAAAAGCTGTTTGGTGACAGTAGAGAGAAAGAGAAGCAAAGGATATAGACACCATGAAGCATAGATGAGAAGAGCTAAGGCTTGACACAGACGCATTGACTGCTGCCCTGAAAGAAAGGGAAAAAAACAAAGCACTATAGCTTCTTCTAGTCTAGTGAATGAATAAATAGAAGATGACAGAAAGTCTTTTGGATGCTTATGAATGTCAAATACTTTTAAGTGGCTGCCTTTCCTTGTCACTTAACATTAAAAAGCCATATAAAAATACACTTATGCTCAGTCACTTGGCTAGGGACATAAGGCTAAGCTTAGCTGACTTATAATTTCGGTATCGATTAGACACAAATGTTATGGTTGTCTTTTCTTTTAAAACAGCCCCCCACCCCCTGCTACTTTATCCATTATCTTTGTATAGTTCTTCCACCATCTGTGTGCATTACTTAAACAGATTAACAAGTAGAATTGTAAATTAGTCCCAAAAGAAACCCTTTCAAATTCAGGATCTGTGGTTTTTTTCTTTTTTCCTTCCCAGAAAAAGATGCTTGTAGTAGATAAATACACAAATACATTCTGCAAAACAAGGATTATAGTAGTTTGCTGGTGCATGAAAACTGAACAACCTAAGAAGTGAAAGCATGTAATCCTTCATAACTAGAGACGTACATTTTGCTGTCTAAGCACAAGAAATAACTGATCAGAAAATCATTATTGTTTCCCATTCTCCCATTAGAAATTCCCACTCTTTCACTTGTGCTAAGATGTAAATTAACTCCTTACTCCTTGATGATTATTCACAGACTAAGTGAGCAGGAATCGGAGGTGCTGATGTAAACAGAGGTAGGCACCAAAGACCAGAAAGTCTAAAATGACACCAAACAGCTGGACCAGTTGCTGTCTGTGAAAGCTAATTCTAACACAATAGGTAGGGAAACCCAGAAAGAAATCAAGCAGCAGTTTGTACTGGAAAGAGTTAAAGTTTTCCTGCTTGTAACAGTGAACTGTGTTACTGCTAATTAGGGAAAGGAATTATTTTTATCTCTTTCCCGTGTACCAAGCAGGCATAGTTCAGCTGCACCATTCAAATCTTTCTCTGTCACAGTTTCCAACCCTCCACTCCAATTCGTTCATCTGCACAAGCAGATTCTTTTCCTTTTACCACTCGAACTCATCCCTGCAGTGTGTCTGTATCAATAGCTTTACACTAAAATTAAATCTCAGTGAAGAGTTAGGTTTTTTTTTGGTAGCTGCAGCCATTTTGAAACCACTTTTTTTAAAAAAATCCCCCAAACAAACAAAAGACAACCATCGAATCAACCAACGACAAAAACCCTTCACTCCCAATCCTGTCACTCCTGGAGACCTCATATTACTGAGGGGTTTAGACTAAGGAAAGATATTCACAAGGTTCCCAAGGCGAGCTGGGGTCCTGTGCAGATACATTATTTCAGAGCACTATCGTTTTAGAAAATAGTATTAATTCACAGCAGGATGATAGCATGATCTCCCCACAATCATGTTACTCTTTTCCCTTTCCAATACATTCTTCCCTGTGCCATTGCGGGTTGGAGTTCAACTACATACAGTGGAGAGAGGAAAAGGCACATAAGAGATCTGGACGTGGGGGCAAATAGTGATAACAAAGAGTGTTCACCACAAAAACGACTTGCTGGCAGTACGGAACTGACGGGCAGCAAAACCAAATTTCAGTTATAAAAATCTGTGAAACAATTTCATAATGGTAATATATAAACATAATAAAGTAGCAAACTAAATTTGTTGCACAGTGTGAAAAATAAGCCATCCCCTCATCTCACAGTGACTGTATGCTAGCTATTACCATTAAGGAACAAGATCTTGGAGATACTTTTGCTAGTTCTGCAAATGTCACCCCAGAGCCTACTAGTGATCAAACAAGCATTGTTAAGAATGAGTAGGAGAGGAACAGTGAACAAACCAGAAAACACTATCATGACACTGTGCATTCACATCTCAAATCATCTGTGTAGTTCCAGTCTTCTCTCTCAATAAGGATATAATCAAATTTGATAAAAGTCATGGCAGGAAGGCAATAAGAACTAGTAAATGTTGCACAGCTTCTGCTGGAGTGATTCAGTAGGATTCTTCATAAAGGAAGAGGTAGCAGAAAGGAGGCAATAAACATCATGAGAGGCACAAAGTGTCTGGGTGATGATTGTTCACAATTTCTCAGTTTAAGCAGAAAGAGACTGAATGAAGAAAAAGGGAGTTTCTTTATTTTTTTCCTTTTTTCTTTATTTTTGCCCCATCCCACAAAACAAGCTGCTCACTGGAACTAGACATGGGGGGTTGTCTGTGTTACTTATTTTTCCTTCTCTTTTCTACATTTTTTTTTATTCTTTCATTATTTTTTTTAACCCTTCTAAACTTTTTGTCATTATCAGTCAGGGGCTATTGAAACAAATATGCACAACCTCAAACACATCAATAAGTGCTTTGTCATTTGTGGCCACTGCCAGGGGCTTAACAGAGGGCCAGAGAGAGACTTCATTTTCACCAAGAATGAGATTCCCAAATGTACATTTTCTTAAAGTTGCCAGATATGTGGGTTCTATGAAAATAGGCATGTGTCAGTAAGACCATGTCCAACCTACTATGAGGTCTTGATGTTTCTTGGAGGTTGGGAGGGAAAGGATCAGAAGACTGAGAAAGTGTCTTCTAGAGCAAGTTCTGTTTAATAACACGGAGACTGTAAAATTACGGACACCTCATTCCTATAAGGAGCACCAAGTTTTTCAGACCTTCCAGTGCACAAACTGATGTGACACACCATTTGAAAACTACACAAAAGGCTTGTTGTCCCACCTTGTCAAAGATGTTTGTATTTGGTATCATGCTGCAGTGCTGTAAGTAGCAACAGTAGGAAGTACAATATAATAGAGAGAATCAGGCACTTGAGTTCAGAAACATTAATAAAATGCAAAAACAAAGCTATAAGGGGTGACCCTTCTTGGAGAAGGAACTATCAAATATTAGGAAGCTAAAAAATGGTTTTGATCTTTTGATCAGTGAACAATGAACATTGTGCGTTTATTACACTATTTCTTTCCTGTGTTCAGTATACATTAGACTTTTTAACATAAATTGTATTACCCATATAATCACCTTAAGGGAACTAACCCCATTAAGACACAATGACTTTACCAATACTCTGCCCTTCTGATTAGAACAGGAGAGGTGGAGATTTACCTGTCCCACTGCAGGGCTGGGGGCTGCATATACAAGCCAGCTCCCTGGGACATTGCTTTCTGTCTTGGATTCTGTTCTGCAAAATAAAGTTAATTATACAGTTTTCCCCTCCATTTTTGCCTGAGCCCTTTGAACTGCACTGCTGAAACGCCATTGAAGAGCAAGGTATTAGAGATCAAAACCAGATGAGAACTGCAGACATAGATCCATCATCCACGAAAGTTTTGCTTTGGACCTCAACTTCAAACTCTTCTCCTTTCTATCAGTGGTGCTGGCGGAGGATATAAATATCCCCACAAGCTTCAAGAAGGTTCAGATACAAACCTGAGTGTGAACTTTCTGGCTCCTGCCCTTCTTTTGACTTTAAAGCTCATCTCAACAGCAGCCTCCTGCACATGGTACATTCTCATTGAAGTGCATATTTTCCCATCTAATACTAAGCACTTCAAAGCACACTGCCCTGTTTCTCTACTGCTCATTGGCTTCAGCAGTGAACAGCAGCTAAGTTGCTAGTATTATGTCTAGCTTCTACTTCGATACAACATCAAAGGGACATATGTATATTTTAAAGAATTACAGCTAGAGCTGTGCAAAAACTTGCCTTACAAGCCCCAAACCTTAGTAGCATGTTTGTATCTTCACCTTTCATTGTGTCATCCTTTTCATGCTCTGTGTTAGGATCACAGAAAAAAATGGTGATAGAACAACTCCAATTATCCCAAATAAAACCGAGATACTTTAAAGGTTCAGATAATGAATGATGTCCTTGGTGTTCACAGGCACTGGGGAGACTAACTTGTTTCAGCTAAGGAATGCCAAATAATCACACAAATAATACATGCCTGAAGTTTTACATGCTTGGCTTCCTTCCTTCTTACTGTCTGATGTGTATTCCCCCAAGTTCTCTCATTCTCTCCAAATCATTTGCATGACTACTCTGCCTCCCTTAAATAACAGTACAAACAAAATCCCTGCCCTGCAAAAATCCACTACCATATAACCCATTTGAGAAGTTTTTAAACATACACTTGACATTTTTGATTTGAGGGATGCAAGTGGATGTTAGGGATGCTGAAGTTGTTTATCTAAAGACACTTCAGGTGCCCCCATTACTGGGTCACCATCCAGTATCTACAGCTTTCAATCTTTCACATACTCATCTTCTCAATACCTCATGGGAAGTCAAGAAGTGCTATTATCTCTGGTTTACAATCAGGAAAATGAAGACAATAGAAGCAAATAGCATGGTTTGGGAAAGTACTTCAGATCTTAAATCACTTAACCCTCATTACAAACAATGTAGTGCTGTGCTCCAGGGACAGTATGGATAAGCCAGCAGCCTCTTCTACACTGCTCACTGGAAACAGCAGAGTGCTTCTCCATGGAGCAACCTACACCCTGTTTCTAGAAAAAAGGAACATTAGCCATATTCACATATGACTATACCTAAATCAGGAAAGGCTTTTTGAGAGCTGCAGACTGATTTCAGGCCTCAATTTGAAATGTTTGAACTGTCACAGTGTGTTACAGCATTCTTACCAACTCATGATCCTTGCACCATTCTGGCTTTCTTCAGCAGACAAGTCCTGTTATATTTATATGCTGTTACAAATATCCTGTGATATTTGGGTTTGTAAATGCAATTCAGGCACCTGCAACACAATGGTTTCTGAAAAATTCTACCTTTGCATGAGTTGGTTGCAATGAGGTTACTTCAATCTCCGGAAACCTGAAGCACAGTCCTACCTGAAGGGCCATCTGCAAAGAGACCATGTTCATGCATAAGCACACACATGCGTGTATCTATGCACAAGTATATAGTGTCACTGGTTACTTGTGCCTCTGCTTATTGCTCAAAAATTCAGGAGAAAGTTAGTGATGTACAAACATGGCTTGTTTTGAGCATTTTAAAATACAAATAAAACAATAAGCTTCCAATGAACTCATCCACTTGCACTCATGAAGTCCATGGAGCTGATTAAACCAGTGTAACCTGAAGTCTTTTCATCTTCCTAACAAACAGAAGACAGTTGGATAAAAAACAGAAGAAAACAAAAACAAAAGAACACCACAAGAAAGGCAATAGAACATAAAAATTTTCCCTCTTGCTGGTATTTTATAGATGACAAGGTATGAAATGATTGATCATGCACTGTAATGATGGATAAGGACAATTGGCTGAAAGGTCAAAACTATTAAGTAAATAAAAGTAAAAAAAAAAGAGAAGATGGCACATTTCTCTCTGAGGCATAGTAAGTTTAAATGGCAGGAAGACTTGATGTCATCATCACACTGCTTTTGTTTAAGCTAAAAGAACACTGAATGGTAATATTAGGAATTAGTGAAGCATTTTTGTTTGTTCTTTGACAAGTAAAATATGGGCAAGGTTAAGCATATTTCAATTACTTACACACATATTAATGATTCAAAAATTATATTCTTTTTTTTGCAAAGTTTTTCTTTAAAACCAGTGTACCATAGTATGATATCCTTAATTTTTTTTTCCCCATTCATGAGTTTGCATCTACGTAGTCAAGCACAAATTAAAGTAAAAAAAAATTGATGAGTACAAACCAGAAGTTTTCCTTATTTCAGGAGTTACAGATCTCTCTAGATTTTAGTATAGGTATTCCAATATAGTCATTGGATTTAACCCAAGCTATAGCTCTGACAGTGTGTGTGCTGCTGAAGTGCGGAGGGGCTTTCAGTGGTAGCGGCTCCTCTTTATTCTATAGGCTAAGCTCACCTGTCTCTGCTAATGGAAGTTCAGGGAACTCAATGTAGTACCAGCCAACACACAGCAGAACCCTATGGAGCTTGTGACTGCACCTGAGTGATCGTGACCCAGTTCTCCTAGGCATGATGCTACAGATCAAAAAGCTCTGTAGAAATACTTAATACCCCCTAACACAGCAAGACTACTTTGTGAAGGAAGTTTTTCACCATACCAACTATCAGATTTATTTATTTCAATTCTATAAAAACATTTTTCATTAACATAAATGATCAATAATGGCATATTTTGTTCTATATAAATAGTAGTTTGGGTTAGCTGTGGGGTTTTTTTCCTCCTTTTTTTTCTTCCTAAAGAAACCTCTGCAAAAATATCTCTATTACACCCACAAACCACTGAACCTACCTAGCATTTCTTGAAGAGATTAATTTTATTATTATTATTATTTTAAATGTGACTTTGTGCTAGTGCATTTGTCAACATTAGAGTAATTAGCTCAAGTTTCATCAACTAGCTGGTGCAATCTGTTCAGAAAGCAACTTAGAATGTTAAAAATCCTAATAAGCTTCTCCAGCTTCTCAGGTAAAGCCTGAGGGATTTGATTTCAATTCTGTCTAAAATGAGCGGAAGTCTTTTAGAAGATAAATCAATACAGCTAAAAACCATAAACATAAAAAGACTAACAATAATGCTACTTTTTCTAATATTTCAGGTTGTTGCATACTTTTTAAAAGAAAAAAGTATTTTACAAAGGAAAAACTGAACTAAAGCAAATCTGGAGCTCCAAACCTACAAAGGCTTCCATGCCTCAGCAACCTCACATTTCTGAGTAATCCCACTGAATTAAAAAATATTTGAATCACAGATAAAAAGTTACCCTGTATCTACTCCTAGTGAAACAGATATACAGCAAGTAATTTCTATATAGTTCTTGGTTCTTGCTTTTCTTGGGGCTGTTTGTGTCCACACACACATACATTTGTGTATTTTAAGTGCAGATAGAATCACTTCAGGCAGAAAATGAAAAACATGCTTCTGAGTTACTGGTTGGACTTAAACTATGACATCAATACACAAAAATTACTTATTGATAGCAGTTTGTCTCCACCACAAGGCAGCACAAAAAAATGGAGCCTCTGGAAATGCCTTAAACTGCCTGATCAAAAGCAGAACATCGTTAAGGCAGCCTTTCTCCCTTAGCAGCCATTTACAATCACAGTTCAGTAAGACAAGAGGCTTGGAAAACTTTCAAGTAGAGAAGTCACTCAAAGAAACTGCGTTAACAACATTGGATTGTATGGTAAGAATGACATGGAGATATACATTAAGGTACATGTGTACATTAAGGTGCGCAAAAGTACACCTTGGGTAGATGGTGACTTTACTGAGGCAGTTGTAAGGAATGAACTAATATTGGAACAATACAGGAACAAACACAGACTTGGTTGCCTTAATTCAGCAAAGTCCCACAAATCATGAGATGAAAGCACACAGCCAGGCACAGCCTCAATAGGGACGGAAGGGGAGAGAGGGAAGCTCCACAAATGGCACTTCACAATGAAACTGGGAATGAGCAATTACAGCGTGGTTCAAAATTCCTGCTCTCCCTGTACACCGTCCATCACCTACTCCAACAGAGCAGAATTAACAGGCTTCTGCATATGCTATTTGCACAGTAAGGGGACCAGCAGATAAAAAAATAACAGAGAACAACTTTTTCTGAAAGGAAAAGAGCTGAGGAAAAGGCCTGTCACAGACGCCACAGACGTAAAAAAAGAGTACTGCGCTTCACCAGCAATAAGGAAAAAACCCCTGACAATAACATCCTGCCTGCTTGATCACTTCACAGAAAGTATCTCTTGAAAGGTGCCTTCTCTGAGAGATCAAATTAGGCTATAATACATTTACTAATTAGCAGTAATGTACTAGAAATTACAACTTGCAGGGGTTTAGCTAGTACTATTTCTCTTGCAAACAAAATTAAACATGCTTTTACAATCTGTTACCCAACAGTTTTCCTGGCTTTCCTTCTGTTTTGCCTCACACCAAGAAAAATATAGGGCTATGTTTTGATCTTTAGGCAATACACCTGTGCACCCATCTTCTGAGCACTGCTGGGCTCCAGAGCTAGGAAAGCAGGGGGGAAATACTTCTTTGTTGTAATGGTGGGTAAAGTCAGGCATAAATTGTGAGTCACACTTTGGTCTATGCCATGTTTATGTGGAGTACAGACACCATAAATTCAGGCCTCAGCAGTTAGCTCGTGAAGCTGAATCCACAGCATCCTCTTCCCAAGCACAGAGTGAGGATGCCAGAACCATGCTGTTCACAGGCTGCACAGCAGCAGCATCTTGGAGACAGCCGAAGTGCTCTAGAACAGCTTTAAAGTTGCCCTGGGTTAGACTGGAAACTTGGGCAGCCATCAGCGACTCTCAGAAATACAAAAGGGAGAAGCAGCTTAAATCCCATGTCTGTCTGTGCTGTAGGTAAAGAGTTGGGCCTAAGGTTGTTCTACTTGTGTAGGGCATTAAATCTGTACACGCACAAAAGTTTTCTCATTCCTTCCCCTCTGCCACACAGACCAGAAGCCCTCACAGTTGGATGTGCACCATAACTGCGGACAAAGCTAATGTCCTGTTGCTAAAGACCACCTCAGCAGGATTGCAGGGAGCACCATTATCTCTTGGGGAATCAGAGTTCTCAGGTGCCTGGTTAGTAAGTACCATTTGTATCTCACATTACACTGACGGAAGTATGGAGAGTGGATTGAAGTATTCCTTCTCAGATCATAGCAGTGGGCGCTGCAGAAAGGTTCAGTTTGTTCAAATAATGTTGTTGGTTTAGTTAGTCTGGGTGGGTTTTCTTTGTCTTTTTTAGCATGGTACAGAGCCTACTATTATTCACTGCAATATTGCTAATTATAATGATCTTTCCTGTTACTTTTCTGCTTCAGTAGCACAATAGTGGTCTTTGCCACAGCTTTCGTTTTTCTGCCTAGTGCCCACTTCTTGCTCATTCTTTTTTAAAGTGTGGACAATACCCTATGTGTCTCTGCTCCCTCTCCCTTCCACAGAGTTTATGAAGAGTTCAACAACTTCTTCACTATAAGAGTGGAATATGTGATTCAGTCATGCAAGTGGGCCTTGACAACAAGCACCGAGACTGACACTTTTTACCCAGTCTGTATGACAGCAAGAAAAACAACAAGAGCAAGCACATACAAGTTGAGAGGGAGCAACACTTACAAGTTCCTTTTGGATTTTGTTGCTGGTTTTGCAGCTCTATGTGAATAAGGGGTTATGAAGAGTTACATCACACATTTGTTATTACACACAGAACATCAATAAATAAATGTAAATTTCATAAACTATATTTATTGTTACAGCGTAAGATGCATTTTTAGTCTATTGACAGATTTTAATAAAAAATATATAAATATATATATAGTATATATAATTACTTGTACTGCTCTATAGTTAGCTAGGTTTCCTTCCATATGGCAGTTATACAAGTAACCTCTTTTTCCCTGAGTTGGCAAGCATACATGCTATAACAAACACTCCAGTGTAGAGCTCTGAAAGACTGGATGCATAAAATACGTTCACAGCTCAATTTGAGAACTGTTTTTTATTTCAGCCCTTCATGGTTGAATTCTGCTTATTATGGAGTACCTTGAGTGGAGGTTTATCTGATCCACTGAGTGCAGCAATTTAAAGATGGCCACAATCTGAGAAGAGTGCGATACCTAACAAAGAAATTAAACTGAATATGAAAAATGGCATTCAACAGTGATTCAATCTCACAGAAGTATGGATATACCATTCCTTCTTGCTAGGATGTGGCAAACAACAGTCAAGATTCAGCTGGTCCCATCTCAGGTCAGGATGCTGATCAGACTTCAAGTTTGCTTCCAGGCCTGTTATCTCTAGTCGAGAAAGGCAGCCTCAAAAGGCCATTTAGAGATTCTCCTCATGCAGGAGAAGTCTAACATGATATAAAGACACTCCTCTGATATTTCTCCTTGTTGGTGGCACAAGACATGCAGTTAGGCAAAACGGTATATGGAAGGAAGATCTTTATGGTTAGCTAGCCCTGATTACAGAAACAGTGTGCTGACAGCAGTTGCCAGAAGACATAATAGCCTTTAGATTGCTCTGATTTATACTTCAACAGCCAAACATCTCCCTTGAGAACAGCACAAATATTGAGGTGGCTTAAAATCCTTGCACTCGGTTTGGCAGCACCTGAGGACCTAAAGAACAGAGCTGCAGATACACTTACACATACTGGACAGCAAGAAGAAATGTCGAGTGACAGTTTTAATGTTCCATCCTTCCTAATAAGGTGTCAATCTATTTGTAGTCTTTTAAAGTGGTACAGCATGAGGTATTTCAAATGAGATTAAGCTGTTGACAAAACAGGTCTTCCAGTGGTCTGCATATTTTATTAAAGTGCTATAGCTTCTAAGTTACCATAAAATGGTGGTTTTTTTCCCCATCTAAGCAAAAGTCTCCACTTTTTGAATACCACTTGATGAATCGGAAGATAGTCGAGAAGATTAGATGCTCATCTACAGTTCTGCTGTAGTTGATCATAATAATAAAACTATTATTCAATAATTCAGGAATGCTCCTAAAGTGAATTGGCTTTTCTGCTGTCAATTATTCAGAGGGTAAGCAAGTACAGCAGCATAACCAGTAAACAGCATGCACATTTCTGAGCTGCTGCTCGATAAGAAAGAAAATGGGAACCCTAGATGACTTTCTTCAAATTTGATTTTGCAAGCTAAATCTACCTTTGATATACAAATGGAGTCTCACTGAGGTGAAAAGAACTAATTCAACAAACCTAAAGTTGTGAGACAAATCTGGTGTGCTATAGACAGGTATCTAGAGATTTTGTAGTTGAAGGGACTAGTACAGCTGGCTTTTACATATTTTTTTCTCGCCTGCCTGAAAACAATACTGAACAGAGAATTTTTCTTCAAGTACTGCTTGGCATCCTTACTTCACAAAAAGAATTCTCCAAATTCCCAGAGTATTACCCCTTATTTATATTACTGCACTCATGCTATCTATGGCCCTTCCAGATTCTAAGTGCTGCCAAGGTCTACCTTGCTCCCAGTATAAATCAGAGCAGCCTTAGAGAGTAGCTGCTTCCCAGGCTGCTGTAAGAGGGGGAAGAAATAAATTCATAGCTGTGCCATGGGCTCTGTGCCAGTGGAAGACACCCTATAGATATTTTCAATCAAAAACTTACATCCTCAGAGCAGCATAAAACGTCTAGCCTGAAAAACGAATTGGGCCCTTTGGTCCCTCCCCTTTAGGGATACAGAAATGAGCCAAAGCTTGTTTATAAGCTCCAAATATACCAAAACTTTGGAGAAAGTTTGGGTCTATAGCTGTATTTTATAACATGAGCCCATTCCTACCCCTGACATATCTTGCTGTGCCTGTGATTAGGAAAGGTTATGGCTGTGAATCATGGCTTGAGGAAATGTGTAGTACACCTGTGTACAAGAGTAAACTAAATTCAGTTTGCTATTTATCTACTGTATTTATCTCAGTTAAGTAAACTTCGAGTTTGTCAAGATTTCCTGCTGGAAATTCTCATGATAATACGAGTATAATTGCCTTTTTATTGCCACAGACATCTGCTACAGTTTTCAAACAAAGAAAATACTTCCCCCCACCTCCCTTCCCTCCCTCTCCTGGCTTTGTCTGTAACAAGAGAAAGATCCTCTCTTATTTTGTGTGTGTGCCTCTCAAAGCTCTCTGAGGGGCAGTAGAAACCAATCAGTCAACCCTTCTTCCTTCAAACCCTCTTACACTTTAGGAGGACAAGAAATGAAAAGCCATACTATACAGGTTTTAGTCCATTAAATTAGAGGTCTGCACACTGGAATGCAGAAGGCATTAGACATCTCTCTCAAATCCTCTAATTTCCTAGTAAGGATCTTGGGTACAATCAAAAAGCCTTTGTCAAAAGTAATGTGCCCAAGAAACCCTTAATCCACCGGCCCTTCTGTATTCTGCAAAGAAACCCTGCATTTGTCCTGACTCTACGGTGCCCTCCTGCCATTGGAGCAGAAACATGTGAAAGCACATGAACACGTCAGGCAAAGTTGATGGTATTTTATGACCCTGTGCCACCTGGTCCCACAAAACAGACTTGTGCCCTCATCCTCTCACTGAAGGAGAATATGGGGATCACACCTTTGTATGTACTGAATTTAAGACATTTTCGTATGAGAACTAAACTAAAGAAATTGAAACAAATCTGAAGAAGTACCAGGAAAGACAAGCACTGTCTTTCACCTAAAAGGCACTCCAGAAATGTTTTGGGAAAGAGTTTATGATACCCATGCAGAATCTGTCTTTACTGGATAGTCCCCACAGGAGGAAGAGGGAAGAGAGTCTGGAACAGAGAGACCTGCAGTGGAGACATTCAGAAAAGCCTCCCTCTTGCTGCAGGCTGAAGGTAAACCACCATCTGCCCTAGCTCATCATCACAGGGCTACAAGTTAACTTGTCAAGCACCTTCTCCAGGATTGATTCAGAGATATTGGAGGAATCACCCATCATATGGGGATGAGCAGGAAGCTGAGTGCTGATGAGTCGTCTTGCATGCTGGAAATAGAAACTGGATGAGGAGAGAGAATATAATCCATAAAAGAGACTGAGGCACAGACACAGATCAAAGACATTGATTACTGTGGGATGCGTCTTTTAAATCAATTTTTGTTCCCAGCCTTGGACTAGCTGCTGGACCTCTGTGGGAGAAGGACTATTACACAACACTGGCCTCCCACACACAGATTTCTGTTCACATAGGCAGTTGTGTGCTCAGCAGTCACTTGCCTGGGAAGTATGATGTGGCCTGGTAACTGCATGTTAAGGGGAATAGCCTCATCTCATGGTTTGTTGAGTCACTGCAGGGAGCAGCAGTATTAAGGAACTGCTGCATTTTGGCAGGAGTGCTATCCCCCCGTTTCATCAGGCTAGGCTACAGAGAGCTGACTCAGAAATCCTTAGGTCCTCCAGTTGTAGCAGTGGATTTCCAACCATGCCCAGAGGGAGGAGGAACACATGGCAGCAGTTCTACACTGACTCTAAGCATCTAGACAGTCAGCATAACAGGGGGACTTTGAGGTGGCAGGATAAGACATAGCTGCGGTACTGCTATAACCATGGGGTCAGTTGCTAACTGCATATACTATGAGGAGATTGTATTGCACTCCTTTTTTTTCTTTTTTTTTTCTTTTCAAAAACAAACCCAAACCCCACAGATCTTCAAAGTAAGATCAAATCATGACAAACATCACTGCCAACAAGACCCAGCTGGAGTCTGGTATGTATAAAATCAAAGATCTGATCCTGTAGTCAGACAAAATTCAGACATACAGGTGAAAAAAAAAGCATTTGCATTCTCTTCAATTTTCATATCTCAGTCTTTGTTATGATCCTTCTAGTGAAATGTTAGTGATTAAAGGTACTTTTTGTAGATTATTCAATTTATTTCCCTTAATATGTAGAATATTTATAATGAGATTGTCAGAAAGACAGCAAAAGGGCAAGCACTTCAGAAGCACTGTGGTGCCTAAATCTCTACAAACCCATCACTATGTTCTTAAGGCAAACCTCAGAATACAAATGCATTAGCACAGAAGAGGGTCATCTTTTGCTATGATATAGGATCAAGGTTGAAGTCTGTGCAGGTGAATTAGTTCTCTGTTCAGTTCTTATTATATGTATTAATTGGATTAAAGTATATAAAAAGACCAAAGCTCGGCACTTAACAGTTCACCTTCATGAGGGGTTAAATTTTTCCTCAATTTTTCATTAAAAACAATGGCTAAACAACTATATTGGAACATCCAGGGACTCAACATGGACTAACACTCAGATGGACAAGCATTAAACATCTGTAAACAGCACCACTTCTGCTAATACCATACAGAGGAAGAGCACTTAAGTATTCAAATATTGTGGGTTTTAATCAAATGTATTCCCAATGATAAGAATCACTCCTCTAGTCAGCTACCAAGGACAGACGGATAAATTAGATGGCTAGCTGGTAACTATATGCTCTGATACAAAAATATAACCATTCTGTTTCCCTTGTTAATAGCTCAGGAAATTTGAACCAACTTACTAAAAAGCCATAAAGGTATTTGGCTGCCTGAAAGTCATCATACAGCACTTGTATGTACACTGCTCACTTTAAATAAAGGCTTGACATTATGTTATAACATTACACACCAGTTACAACTTTTCAAGAGACAGAAGTGGTTGTTAAGTCAGGGGGAAATGTATACTTGAAGTAATTTTTCAAGACATTCATCACTGTTGTCCCTGTGAGCAGCACAATTGTTCAAAAGTCACTGAAGCCTCATTAGAGAGGTGACCTTTGGGTGATTTCACCACATTAAGAACTGAAATCCAGGATGTGGCCAAGGGGCTCTGAAAAATACAGCTGCAAAATAGGCCACTTGAAAACAAATTCAAAAATTAAAGATACTTTAGAAAAAAAACTGAATCACGGCAGCTATGAACGAACCCTGCTCTGCCTTTCCACTTTGTTTTTTATCATTTGGGGTGAAGAAGAGAACATGTATCCTCACTACCCTAAAGACATCAGAAAGAGTGACCTTAGTTTTTCAGAGTCTGTGAGGACATAGTGGTAGAAAGGAAGCAAAATCCAGCAGCATGAAGAACTTCTTGTATGTGGCCCTGCACACCTTAGATTTCTTCTTCTTGAAGTGAGGAATGATTTCTACCCTTCAGATTGAAGAAGTGCTTGGTAGAATGGAGAAGAATAAGCTGCAAAATGAAAGGAAATTGAGTGTACCCCTCAGGTTTTCCTTTTCTCTGAGATTAGAATACACAGTCATTACCACATTTTCCTGTGCACCTTTCCAGAAAAATGGTGTGGTGGTACACTGAAAAAACAGTCTGATCACTTAAATCAATATTAGTTTGGCTTAACAGGCTGGGGATACAAAATGCAGAAATTGATGAAGGGCTTCATAAGAGATGGTGTCCTCTTAGAGTCCAGTTAGTCTGGACTAATATACAGCAAGCCCTACTGCTTATTCCTCCCCATCCTGTTCCCATATTCCCCACCCACTCAGCTCCACCACTGCAACTCTGTAGAACTACAATCTAAACTACCTCCATGCCAAAAAAGAAACCTAACAAAAAGACCCAAACTATGTGTCTCTTCAATTTTCTCTTTACATTAATAGCAAATGAGTCCAAGCTATCTTCTTTTCCTTGTCCATCAGCGCAGTCATATTTAGAGGAAAAAGCAAAACCAAGAAAATCCCCTGCCCTTACTAATACTACTACTAATAGTAACAACAACCACAATAGTAATCACAAAATAAAGCAATGTGAACTACAAACTTTAACACAAATCTGACTGCTTAACTCTCCCTTTTGTCAGTAATAATCTTAGACAATTCTTTATAAGCAACCTTATCAGTCATTTCTTTCCTCTGCTGTCTCCCTTACTACATGCCCAGTAACAAAATTCACTATCCTTTTGTCTATATAGACTTAAGTTCTTTTTAGTAACGTTAATATTAGGGGACTGGAATGAGGGTGATTGCAGAATTTCTAGTACAGTGAAGTCCTGAACCAGGACTGGAATTACTTATATCACTGAAATTCTCCTATTTCTAATAATAATAAATTGAAAATGACTACTTGGATTATCTCTGTAAGTAATGGGATCACATTAAGACAAGTGCACAGAAGATAAATACTGGATATAAACTCCTGACAGCAAGACATCTTAGAATGAGAGATGGGAAGAAGTTCTCTTCCTTGAATTATTGTTGATTTAGAACAGAAGAAAAAGAGCTGAAGTTGTAGCACTAGAAAAGGCACTGGACTAGCCAAAAGCAAAAAGGGAATGGCAGAGAGGGAGAAAATATAATTACCTAAATAACTTACACTATAAGCCTGCAGCAATTCAAAATATGTGTTGGTTCACAATTTTGTGTGTGATCATGAAGAGAGCACTGTTATTGAAATTCTTGAGGGGAGCAGAAATAGGGAAAGGAAAATCAGGCCAATTAATCTTCAGCAGTCAATCTACTTTGCACTGTGCTTTAATGGTTGAATTTAGACCATGATAAACAGGATCTGCCTCTGACATAAACTTTCAATATTCTTTCTGGGTGCACCTGTATTTACTGATCCAGGAGCTCTGTGAATAAAAGGAAAAAGGGGAGGTTAGTTTGTTTATTTCTTTCTACACAGAGCCCAAGAGCTGCAAGAGAAAATTCCTTGCTTGTATGGAAATGTAGGTTAAAAAAAAATCTTGGAAAAGCAAGTGCCATAATGTCTTGTGATTAAATACTAGGCAGGTTGATAAAAAACTATTCTGTTTCTGATTATTAAGCAGCCCAGCTTTTAGCATCCAAGTATCAGTGAAGAGACAGCCTTCCATACTGGTCAGCATTTACAAATGCATATTATGGGACAGTATCCTCACTTTTCAGTGAATTTGTCCAGCTTGCTCTGTAGACCCATGGTATCCGCAAAAGCAGAGGGGAAACACTCTACACTGGGAGGAGCAGGGGGAGGGACGGAGAGTGGAGAGCAGGACCCAGTGGTATGATGAGCAGGTCAGGACTCCTCCACAGGCATTACCCCCTAAAGTAACAAAAGGTAAAATTACATTGCTCCCCAGTCAACTGACAACTATCAACCCCCTAGTAAATGAAGTGAGAAAGAAAAAGGGAGAAAACTTGTGGCAGGGACTTAACTGCAGGCTCCAAATCAACTCAGAGGATGCCCCCTACGTGTTGTACTGGTGACCTTCACCAGGACCTTCCTCTGCAGACACTTTCCAACGCAAAGAAACACAACAAATCTCCACATTCAGTCAGATGC
>JAOSLQ010010831.1:0-11762 GCA_025629905.1 Lorius lory | reverse complement strand
TCGGGGGGGGGGAGGAGAAAGTGCTGGAAGAGCCTAATTAGTAATTAGCATATTATTAATTATTCATTATTATTAAGGATTTGGCCCCTAAAATGAGGGGCTGGGGGGGGCTCCTGCACCCCCTTATTGCCTTGAATGGTATCGTCCTGTTCCCCTCCCCTTCCCCCAGGGATGGGGGAGGCAAAGTGGATGTATGGGGGTGGGGGGGGAGCCCTATAGGGAAGCCTCAGCCCTATAGGGAGGCCTGAGCCCCATAGGGAAGGCCTGAACCCCATAGGGAAGCCCCCAGCCCCATAGTGATGGGTATTCTCAGTCCCCTATGGAGGTTTGTGGCCCCATAAGGGCTGCTCCTCAACCCCACAGGGAGGCTGCTGGCCCCATAGAGATGCTCTCAGACCCATATGGATGCCCTCTGCCCTATAGGGAAGGTCCTCAGTGCCATATGGATGCACATATGCTCCCATAGAGTTGCATTTGGTCCCATACAGAGGCCCCTGGTCATATATGGAAGCCCATGGCCCAGTATGGAAGCTCATGGCCCCATATGGAAGCCCTCAGCCCAATGTAGATGCTTGTGGTCCCGTCTGGGGGCCCCATATCGCATATGGAAGCTCACAGTCCCATATGGAGGCCCTTGCTCCTATATGGAGGTCCTCAGTCTCATATAGAGGCCCATAGCTGCATATGGAAGCCTTCAGCCCTAAGCACTAGATGGATGCTTGTGGTCCCATGTGGAGGTCCCATGTCATATATGCATGCTCCTAGCCCCATATGGATGCTCCTAGCTCCATACAGAGCCTTTCAGCCCCATATGGAGGCCCTCAATCCCATATGCATGCTTGTGGTCCCATATGGAGGCCCTTGGTCCGACATGGATGCTGCTGGTCCCATGCTGTATGTGGATGCTGTTTGTAGGCACATATAGAGCCCCTCAGCCCCACATAGAGGCCCTCAGCCCTAGATGCATGCTAATGGTCCTGTATGGAAGCCACATGTCCTATATGGATGCTTCTAACTCCTTAAGGATGCTCCTAACCCCATAAGGATGCTCCTAACCCCATATGGATACCCTTGGTCCCATATAGACCCCCTCAGCTCCATATGGTGGTCCATAGGAGGACACAGCATTCCCTATAGGAGTCCCATGAGGCATCTCCTGTGACTCCATCTACTCCAGGCACTGGAGACGCCAAGTGTCCCTTATGGAATCCCAGTGCCTCCCTATGGAATCCCCCCAATCCCTATGGAATCTCAGTGTCCAAGGGGGGTCCCCAGTGTCCTATGGGGGGATCACAGCTCCTCTTTGTCCACAGTACCGGAGAAGATCCTTGGTGTCCCTTATGGAACTGCAGTGTCCCCATATGGAATCCCAGCATTCCCTACGGAAACACAGCGTTCCCTCTGGAACACAGGCATTCCAATGGGGGTCACAGCTCCTCCTTGTCCACGGTGCCAGAGAAGATGCAAGATCATCAGTGTCCCTTATGGAACCGCAGTGTCTCCCTATGGAATTCCAGTGTTCCCTATGGAATGGCAGCGTTCCCTATGGAATCCCAGCATCCTAATGGTGGTCACAGCTCCTGCTGCTCCATGGTACCAGAGAAGATGCAAGATCCTTAGTGTCCCTTATGGAACTGCAGTGTCTCCCTATGGAATCCGAGCATTCCCTATGGAATGGCAGCGTTCCATATGGAATGACGCTGTTCCCTATGAAATAGGCCAAAACCACCCCCCAAAACACCCCCAAAACACCCGCAAAACACCCCAAAAACACCTTGTCCTGCTTCTCTATGGGATACAGGGTCAGAGCCCAAGAACAGCATAAAACGAGCCCCATAACAGCCCCAATACAACCCAAAACCACTCCAAAACCACCCCAAAACCACCTTGTCCTGCTTCTCCTACGGGATACATTTCAGAGCCCAGATACACCCCAAAACCACCCCAAAACCACCCCAAAACCACCTTGTCCTGCTTCTCCTATGGGAGACAGGGTCAGAGCCCTAAACCACTCCAAAAACACCCCAAAAAATCCTAAAACACCCCAAAAACACCTTGTTCTGCTTCTCCTATGGGGTACAGGGCCAGAGCTGTAAACCAGCACAAAATGGCCACAAAACAGCCCCAAAACACCCAAAAAAGCACCCCAAAACCACTCAAAACCACCTTGTCCTGCTTCTTCTATGGGAGACAGGGTCAGAGCCCCAAAACAGACCCAAAACCCCCAAAACCACCCCAAAACCACCTAAAAAACACCCCAAAACACCCCAATCCCAACTTCTAATGCTTCTCCTATGGTTTACAGGGTCAGAGCCCCAAAACACCTATAAACAACCCAAAAAAACCCTACACCCCAAAACCACCCCAAAACCACCCGAAAATGACCTTGTACTGCTTCTTCTATGGGAAACAGGGTCAGACCCCAAAACCACCCCAAAAACACCCTAAAACACATCAAAAACACACCAAAAACACCTTATCCTGCTTCTCATACAGAATAGAGTCAGAGCCCAAAACCAGCCCCAAACCAAACCCAAACCAGCCTCAAAACACCCTAAAATACCCCAAAAACACCTTGTCCTGCTTCTCCTATGGGATACAAGGTCAGAGCCCCAAACCACACCAAAACACCACAAAACCACACAAAATCAGCCCCAAAACACCCCAAAACACCCCAAAACCACCTTGTCCTGCTTCTCCTATGAGATACAGGGTCAGAGCCGAAAAACAAATCAAAACACCCCAAAACCACACCAAAACCACCTAAAAACACCTTGTCCTGCTTCTCCTATGGGATACAGGGTCAGAGCCCCAGAACACCCCCAAAACACCCCCAGTCCACCCCAAAACACACAAAAACATCATTAAACACCCCAAAACCACCTTGTCCTACTTCTCCTATGGCATACAGGGTCAGAGCCAAAAAAAGGCCCAAAAAACATCCTCAAAACACCCTAAAACACCCCAAAACCACCGCATCCTTGTTCTCCTATGGGATACAGGGTGAGAGAACCAAAACAGCTCCCAAAAGGGTCCAAAACAGCACAAAACCAGCCCCAAGCCCCCCCCCCCCCCAAGCAACCTTGTCCTGCTTCTCCTATGGGATACAGAGTCAGAGCCCAAACCAACCCCAAAACCACCCCCTAACCACCCCAAAACCAGTCTAAAACACCCTAAAATCACTTTCTCCTGTTTCTCCTATGGAATACAGCGTTAGAGCCCAAAACTTGACCCAGACCAACCCAAAATCAACCCAAAAACACCCTAAAACACCCCAAAAGGAGCTTGTCCTGCTTCTCCTATGGGATACAGGGTCAAAGCCTCAAAACTTCTCCAAAGCAGCCCAAAACCAGGCCAAAACAAGCCCCAAACCACCCAAACCCCACACAACCCCAGCCTAAAAACATCCCCAAAACATCTTATCCTGCTTCTCCTATGGGATATAGTGTCAGAGCCCAAAACCAGCCCCAAACCAACCCAAAAACAGCTTCAAAACACTCTAAAACACCCCAAAACCACCTTGTCTTGCTTCTCCTGTGAGTACAGGGTCAGAGCCCAAAACTGTTCCAAAACACACCAAAAACACCCAAAAACATCCCCCAAACACCCTAAACTAGACCAAAACCACCTTGTCCTGCTTCTCCTATTGGATACAGGGTTAGAGCCCCAAAACACAACAAAACACCCCAAAAACACTAAAAACAACCAAAACTGCCCCAAAAACACCTTGTCCTGCTTCACCAATGGAATACACGGTCAGAGTTCCCCTTAGTGAAGCCGTGCTGGCTGTCACCAAGCACCTTGTTGTTTTCCATGTGCCTTAGCATGCCTTCCAGGAGAATCTGCTCCCAGATTTTGCCAGGCACAGAGGTGAGACTGACTGGTCTGTAATTCCCTAGGTCATCCATTTCCCCTTCCTGAAAATGGGGGTTATATTCCCCTTTTTCCTGTTGTTGGGAACTTCACCGGAGTGATTTTTCATACATGATGGCCAGTGGCTCCGCAACTTCATTCATCAGCTCCTTCAGGACCCGTGGATGGATTTCATCAGGTCCCACGGACTTGTGCACGTTAAATGCTATGTTATGCATGCTGTGTTGCATTAGGATGCATCGGTATGAGACGTCACGGTACAGTACGTTACTTTATGTTTTGTTATGAAGTTACACGATGTTCTGGTATTACACTACATTCCATTCCATTATTATGCTATGTTGTTGGGTTACATCGGTTCGTTCCATTACGTTATTAGGCTACGTTACATTATTACATTACGTTACCTTATTACGTTATTATCTTTCCTCAAGTTATGGTGTTATGTTACCTTTTATCCTATTATGTTACCTTTTATCCTATTACATTGCTTTATGTTACCTTACATTACATTAAGTTGTTACGTTATGGTACGTTACATTACATTACTTTACATAATTACATGATTATTCTGCTACGTTACATTATTACACGATGTTTTCACGTCCCGTTACGTTGTCACGTTACATTACATAATCCCATTATCACATTATTATGCTATTACTTCTCATTATGTTAGGATATGTTATTACATTTCCCTACATCAGGTTACGTTATAGCTGCATCCAGCTGCTCCTCAACTCCCTTTAAACTGGATTGTTTTCTTCAGGACAAGGTGAACCAACCCCAGAACTGGCTTTAACCACTTCTGGAGGCTCTCCCTCCCCTCACCAACCTCTTGCTGATCTCATTTTCACCTTCCCTTTAGCCCTCCAACAGCCATTTACTCCCCAAAATGGAACCCTCAGGCTCAGCTCCGTGTTCTGCTTCCCCGGTGTGAATCTCTGCATTGCACTGGCTTTATATTGCCTGATCCAATGTTCCCCTTATTGCAGATCTTCAGGACAGCAATCACATAAGAAGTACTTAAACCCACCACAAGGGAGCTGGGAAAGCAGCCGGTGGCACTGGGATGCACAGGGATGCTCAAACCCGCCCCGGAGACCTTGGGAAATCTGCTCCAAGTCACCAGTTCTGATACCAGCTGTGTTTTAATGGGCAGCTTTTGAGGGACCAGGAGATGCTGGAGGGGAGAGGAGAGCCCTGATTTGAGCTCCCCCTGCGATTCAAGTGCAAGGGATTTAATGTCCTCAAGGAGGGGAGATGCTGCACACTGCTGAGGAGGGGTCAGCTATAAAATGCACCAGCAAAATGTGCCTGCTGGGACAGTGCGAGCCTGTTACAGCTGACACTTCATGAGCTGAAGCTGATGGAGCCCTCCTGCAGGGGGCTGCAGGATGGGAAGGGCCAGCCTGGCTGGTTTTCCTCTAGGATTGCGCTGGGATCATGGGGGCCAATTCCTTAAAATCTGGGGTATTTTAGAACTAAATGGCCTCTGTTGCCCCATGATTGCCATGAAGCCAAGGGCTGTGTATTTTGGTGGATAACATCCCCTAAGCCCCATAAGAGAAGGGTCTGGGGAGACCTTTGAGCAGCTTTTAGTGCCTAAAGGGGCCTCAGCACCCTTCCAGGGAAGAGCTTCTGCCTAAGAGCTCAGCTCAGTCTCCCCTCGGGCAGGTTCAAGCCATTCCCCTTGGCCTGTCCCCACCTCACCTGGAGCCCTTCCAAGGCTCCATCCATGGAGCGCGGCCCATCCCTGCCCCACCGCGGGCTCTGTGCTCTCCCCAGCACCCAACCCACCCGCTCGGAGCCCGGCGCGGAGCTTCCCCCCGCGGCGACCCCTCAATGCCCGCCCAAGGACACCGGATGCTCAGAGCTGCAGAAGCTTCCACATCCCAGCTCCATCCCGCTTCAGAGGCCGGGCCTCCCGGGGTGCCCACCGGTTACCCAAGGCCGCTGCCGCAGCCGCCGCTACCGAGCGAGTGACCACCAGAGCCACGGCCCGGCCCCGGGAAGCGCATCAGGGAAGGGAAATAGGGAAGGGAAAACGGGAAACTGGGAAAGGATGGGATGGGATGGGATGGGATGGAAGGGGCCGGGCTTCCCCTCAGGGTACCCGGCGCGGCCACCCCGGCCCTACCTGTCCCTCGACGCCGATGCAACGCTCCCCACCGCCGGCCCCGGCCCCTGCAAGCCCCGCCCCCGCCGCAGTTCTTTGCACGCTCATTGGTTACGAAGGGTGACGAGCCGTGACAGGCAGTGTCGGCAGCCAATCAGAAGGCAGGTGTTCCGAGGGGGTAGGTCCGCACGCCCCACCGCCGCTCGGAGCTGGGGGGAGCCGGGCGGTGTGGGGCGGACCGGGGGCAGGACGGGTGCTAAAGGTGTTGTTGTGTCCATCAAAGGGCATTGGCATCATCTGTCTAGCATCAAAGCCCATCAGTCTCTTGAATTAAAACCCATTTCTGCTCCATGGTTGTGCTGAGGAGAGTGTTGCGTCTTCCCAAGGCCATGGGGTCCTGCGTTTGGAACGGGGGTTGGAACTGGCTGAGCTTTAAGGTCCCTTCCAACCCAAACCATTCCATGATTGTATGAGATGTATTCAGCCAGAACCATGGGTAAGTCAGAATGGAGTAAATGGACTGAGATTGTTTGTTTCAGGGTTGAATGTAGAGCCTCTGGAGACCCCTGCCTTTAAAACATCCCACACTGCTCCATGCCGGGTGTGGGAATCACTGCTGTGTATGCCTTTTCCCACCCCGTCCCTGTACCCTGTGAAATCCTCACCCTGCCATGGCTGCACTCCCCCTGCACTCAGCTGGATTCTGTTATGGGACCGTGGCCTACGTCAGCTGGACCGATCCAAGGAAATGCTCCATGAGAACAGTGCTGGGTATGTGATGCACAAGGGACTTCTAATTCCTTCTTCTGCTGCCAAGCGGAACGACCTCTTCAGTGCAGATCCCATGTCAGCGGGGGACACTGGTGCTGCTGTGCAATGACCGACAGCTTGCAGGGTTAAGAGCCAGATGACCACGGGGATTTTCTGTTACCAACCCTCCCAGCACCACTGGGGAAGAGGTATTTTTATCCTCTCTGCCATGCTCTTGTCACAGCAAGCTGTTTGCTGTGTGCTTTTGCAGCCCAAAGGTACATGGGCTGGAGTAAACCCGATGGACACTGGGATGAAACAGCCTGAACTGGGGACCAGACACTGAGCAATCCCCTTGCACTAAGCAAAGGAACAGCCCAAGCAGCCCTGAGTGCAGGGATCAGGCTTTCTAGGGGAGTGCCTCAAAGACCCACCAAATACAAGACTGAAGGTTGCGTTTCACTTTCAAGTCCCTTTTCAAAGGCACTGGTTTCCAGTTCCTTGGGAGAGAGGACTGGCTGCATCCTTTGCAGTGATGGGAGGGAGATCTCACACACATCACCTCCAGGAAACTCTTTTCTGTTCCCTTTCTTGCTGCCTTTCCCCCTGCCCAGCAGCCTTTTTGCCTGTCCCAGGTCACTCGGATGCAGAGGGCACAGTTACCTCCTGTCGCTGTGTTTAAAGCCCAGGAACAGTGGAAAATGAGAGAGTTTGGCTGGAGGCAACAGGGTTTGCTGCTTCATTTCTCCCTACCTGTTGCTCAGCCTTGTCTTCATTCCTAAGAGCACCACTGCACACATCCAGCCTTCAGGAGGCTTCATTGTACCTGGGACACTGCAGGGTTAGCAATGACTTTGTGGGGCTGTTCCCTCCCGGTTTCTGCCTCTCACTTTGTTGGCAGCAGAGAGATGAGGGAGGTGCCTCAGAGGAGTTTTCCATGCAGTGTCCTGGGAATAGAGGCCAAACGCAGTTCATTTGGCACGGAGGGTGAGGGAATCAGTGTGGGAAACAAGCACACAAATACGTAAAGGAGGGGAAATGCATCGGGCATCACTGTTAATGCCCCGCACTGATGCAGTGAGTCCTGAGTGGTACCTGTGGTGTCAGCTTCTGAAGGACGGGGGGCATTTTTGTTAGCATGACAGTGACTGAGGACACCCCGAACAGCTTGTCCTTGGTCAGTCTGGAAACGGGTGTTAGTGTCCACACTGGAAACCTTCTTCCTGCCCCAAGGTGCCCGGTATGTAAAGGATGAGTTGTTTTCCATTGTATCCAAACAACTTGTAAATACCCTACAGATGCATCCTACCATTGTGAGGGGCACAGGGAGAAGAGCCCTCATTGTCCAGCTGCAGCAAAATGACCTGGTCTTTGTGTTAAACATGAAACGAAATGCTTTCGGAATCACACAAAGAGAGGATGCAGAGGAACTGGGCATTGCGTCAGCCTGTGTGGGATGCTTGGTTAGAGCAAGGAATAGCACTTGTTTTCTCTTTTGCTGCTGGCTTCCTTACGACTCCAAGGAAGTGGCTTCTGGAGATGTGCCTCAGTTTCCTCAGTCCAATGGTTCTCAGCAGTGCCATAGGGTTTCTATGAGGGCAGCTGAGGATCTTGTGAGGATCACAAGAGCTGCTTGTGAGAGCATGTTAAGATCTCGGCATGAAAGACCTGACAGTCTCAAAAAGACGTGGTGAATCCTCATAGGGATCTCTGAGCATGTTAATGACCAAGCATTATCCATCACAAGCTGCAGCCTCTGGTGACAGTCCTCAGCGTTATGTGCTGAGCACCGTGTCCCGTGGTATGGAATATCCCTTGGGGCAGCTGTCCTGGCTGTGCCCCCTCCCAGCTTCAGGGCTGGTGGGGTGAGAAGCAGAGAAGGTCTTAGATAACTAACCCCATGTTATCAATGCAATTTCCAGCACAAATCCGAGCCAGCTGCTGTGAGGAGGATTTACTTTATCCCAGCCAAAACCAGCACAGTGGGGAATACACCTCATGTGAGACCTCGAGGAGCAGGGCAATGCAGGCTTCAGCTCCAGTCACTTATCTCCTGTGGGGACCAGCACCAGGGAGGGCCGAGAGCATCTCTCCGTGGGTTTTACAGCTCTTGGAAAGTACAGGGAGTGCTCATAAACCTTTCATTTTGCTGTTAACATGGAAGAGTTAAAGCATAAGCCAGGACAAGCAGCACTGACACGCAGGTGGGAAGCTCCTGAAGGTTCCCCATGTTACCCTGCTCACGTTCATGCAAGCACATGGGTACTCCTGTGTGGCATCCCATCAGAGCAGCGGGACAAGCAGCCTGCTTTTCTCCCGTCATAGAATCATAGAAGAGTTAGGGTTGGAAAGGACTTTAAGCTTATCCAGTTCCAACCAGGGACACCTCATACTCACCTAAGGCTCTGTCCAACCTGGCCTTGAACACCACCAGGGATGGAGCATTCACAGCTTCCCTGTGTCATGGGGTAGGGTACAAGAGCCATGGATTCAATCCCTCCCAGCTCCATCTGTCTGTCTTAGGAACTTCCTGACCCAAAGACCACGGGCTCATTTGAGTATTTAACAGCTCTTGATGATCTTCCCCTGGAAAGCAGGAGCAGAGCCTTGATCCTCTGTTGTCTCCACAGCTTTTGTTGGCAGCTGCAGCGGGGTACGTGTATTTATGATCAGTTATGGTGGCAGATAACAGTCACTTGATGTCACCACCCCAGCTGTGCTGACGTTCACCCAAACTGGTGGATTCCCTGTCCGGAGGGGTTGCCCATGGTGTGGGGTTTCCCTGCACGTGCTCTTTGCAGCTCAGAGCTGCTCCCCAGCAGGCAGCGATGCTTCTGCTAGAAAATATCCCATCCTCAATGAATCCAAATGAATCTTTCAGTTGCTAATCTTGGAAGTAAGAGGATAGTGGTGAGGCAGGCAGGGCCCTCAGCACACATGGGGCTGGTAGTAAAAATAGATGCTAAAAAATCATTTCTCGGGCCCTTTCGAAAAGATCCTGGAGCGCTGTCAAGAGAACTCCATGCTTTATCCTCCCCCGGCATTCCCTCTTCTCGGAATTCTGCTTCCCTCAGAGCTTTTTGGTTAGGCTTGCTTGCTGCCATAGATAGTATTGCTCCATATTGTATTTCACCTTCCCCCCTCTCCATGTCCCACTGCAGGCACTGAAGAGGACAATCCCTCATCCCAGTCTCAGCAGGAGTGGATAGGACAGGAGGGGATAATGTTGCTGACAGGAGACCATACAAAGCATTAACAGCTTTCACCAGCTTTCACCAGCAAGCAGACACTGATTGGAAAGCAGGTTGTCCTGTACATGTCAAAGAGCCTTGTGCTTGGAAGGGAAGACACAGAAGCTGCTCTGCTCTCCTGATGGCTTTCTGCTTGGTCAGGAGTTTTCCAAGAGGAGGTATCTTTAGACAGGAGTGCCCTGTGTAAATGTAACCCACCTCCACTGATGCTTCCACATCACTGAGAACTGCCCTGGGCTTCTGGCTCTGTGTACAAACGGTCCCATGGAGGAGTGAGCCAAAAATCATGGTGCCTTCCACTGCTCTTTTGGGCTCAGTAACAAAGGGGTCTGTAGTGCAGAGCAAGATTCAGCCTCTGGCTGTAGGAGTGAAGAACATCCGTGGAGGGAGGTGCTTGCCCTTTCTATGGAAACATGGGTGATCTGCACTGCTGGGACCTGCAAAGCAGTGACAGCCTGACAGATCCCTAGTGGGTGGCCATGTACATCCCCTGTTCCTCTCCCAGCTGGCCCTATTTATAGGTAGGGGAGGTGAGGCATGTGGAGCATGAGGGACCGTCACCGAGAAGGCAGGGGTATTTATCTGAGCTGATGAAACTTCTTGTCAGTGCACAGTGTTAGGAGCTCTGCACATGTGTTCCGAATCAGCATCCCCAGGGCACTGGTGGCTTTGTTATTCAGGACAAAGCAGCAAGTGATAGTAGTAGGGGATGCTGCTATGAAAGGCACAGAGGCACCCATCTGCCAACCTGAGCTGCTCACAAGGGGGGTTTGTTGCCTACTGGGGGCTTGGATCAGGGATGTTGTTGAGAGGCTGCCTGGTCTAGGAAGCCCTACTGACTACTAACCACTTCTAGTGGTCCATGAGGGTGCCAGTGATATGGCCAGCAGCAGACTGGGAGGTATTAAGAAGGACCACAGAGCCCTGGGAAAGGCAGTCAAGGGCTCAGGTGGTTTTCTCATCAATCCTCCAGGTCAAAAGGGAGGACCTTGGCAAGGCCAGATGGATCTGGCAGGTTAATAAATGCTTGGAGGGGTGGTGCCATAGTCAGGGGTTTACTCATTGGGACTCGTTTTTGGGAGGCCAGGTCTACTGGAGGCTGATGGGGCCAGTCTGATGAAGAAGGGGAAGAGCTGCTTTGGTTGGAGACTTGCCAGGCTGCTCAAAGCAGCTTTAAACTGGATGGGTTGGGAGTTGGGGGGCACCAATCCATCCCAACACTCCCAGTCAGATGCCAGCACCTGTAATGAATGCTTGGAGCAATGCAGAGCTACTTCAGCCTCTCCAGCCAAGAAGCTGCCTTCATTCAGAGCTCGGCTCAGATGCCTTTATACAAACACCTGTAGTATGGGGGATAAACAAGAGGAATTAGGGATGTGTGCACAGCTACAGGGATATGATATCATTGACATCACTGAAAGATGGTGGGATGGCTCCTATGCAGTGAGCAATTGAAGGCTGCAGGCTCTTTAGGAAAGACAGGCTGGGTAGATGGGGAGGGGGTGTAGCTGTTTATATCAATGGGTCAAAGGGAGAATTGCAACAGGGGACATTACTGTGAGGGTCTGCTACAGGCAACCCCATCAGGAGGACTCTGTGGATGAAGGTGTCTATAGACAGGTAGGAGCAGCCTCACACTCTCAGGCCCTTGTCCTCATGGGGGACTTCAACCATCCTGCAGATACTTTGGTTTTAGGCAGAAGCTCTTCCCTGGGAGGGTGCTGAGGCACTGGCACAGGGTGCCCAGAGAAGCTGTGGCTGCCCCATCC
>JAOSLQ010010830.1:0-31494 GCA_025629905.1 Lorius lory | reverse complement strand
CTGAGGAGCCCAGAATTGGACACAGTTCTTCAGGTGTGACTTCACCAGTGCTGAGAAGAGGGGAAGGATCAGTTCCCTCAGTCTGAGAGCAAGTAGTTTGTCTTAATGCAGCCCAGCATTCAATTTGCCTTCTGTGCAGCAAGGCCATATTGCTGGCTCATATCTAACCTGGTGTGCAGCATGTACTGGTGCCTAACAGAGGGTTAACACTATACTAGCTTTTCTTTGGTCACCCATTCAATTAGAAAAACCCTTCTTGTTGCATTTGACATTCCTGGCCAGATTCCATTCTACTTGGGCTTTAGCTTTCCTAACTTTGTCCCTGGATGCTCAGACAATGTTTCTGTATTAATCCCAGGTTACCCCTCCTTGCTTTCACCACCTTTATGCTTCTTTTTTTGTTTTTGAAGATGCCAGAGTGTGCTCTCCTGAAGTTCAGAGCTGTGAGCTTGCTTTGCATCTTCCCCGCTCCCAGGACCCTGAACACCATCTCACGGTCACTGTAGCCAAGGCTGCCTTTGACCTTCACATCCCCAACAAGCTCCTCATTCTTTGTGAGCATAAGGTCCAACAGAGCACCTCATCTCATTGACTCCTGTATCACTTGGAGGAAGACGTTATCATCAATACACTCCAGGAACCTCCCAGATTGCTTATGTCCAGCAGTTTTGTCCCTCCAGCAGATATTGGGGGTAAGGTTGAGGCCCTGAAGACCAGGGCCTGTGAACATGAGGCTGTTCCTATCTGTCTGTAAAGGACCTGTTAAAGAAAAACTGGTTGAGTCCTCTGTGTTGTCAGTAGAAGAGCTCTCTATTAACAATATAGATGAGTCTGGAGAAAGGGTGCAGTGACAGAAAGTTGCTGACCAGGAGTAAGAGATTAAATGTTCTCTGAAAAATGCCATTTTCTATAAGGCAATTCAATAATTTAATTTTGTAAGCTTCAATGTCATGAAGACATGCTTTACTCATTCTACAAATAGGTTTCACACTTTGACAAAGAAAACATTACTTTTGTGATTTAACCCCCCTTCAAACCCTATATTGTTCGTGTAATTTATTCATTCTGGCAAGGCAAATAACAAAACAGTCTTTAAACTTCAGTGTAATAAGAGTGGAACCCAGTCTAAAAATAAATTACAGACAGAATTTAATTATTGCTTTTCTCTGCATGATTTGCTCCCTAGCCCCTTTGCAAACTTTCTAACACATTTAAAATTCTTCTTTTATCCTTCATCTGTTGACATTATTTACATACAGAACTCTGATGTGTTTACCATACAATTAGAATAGATCTTCATTTTAATTAAATATCAATTCAGGATCACAGCTCCAAGCTATTTGTCAGCACTGATAGTGATCAATAGAAGGAGGTGCTGAACAAAGAAGACAAATAGATTTTCTGAGTAGTCAAATATTTTTCATTTTTCCATGTACTCCATTTTTTAATAGAGGATGAAGAGATTAAATTTCTTGCATCCTTTTATTTATTTTGTGGCACATATTTAGAAAGTTGAAATCAGAAGCTAATTGCCACATCATTATGCTTAATCGACATGCTACCTTTTTCTCTGTAACTCACCGTGACAGCTTTGTTTACTGTGATGTGGGGACTGCCTGAGCCAGGAGTAAAACTTTCAGTAGCTGTGGACAAATTCCTAAAAACACATGCCAGTTAGGAATTTAGTGTTCACACCAGACCTTATGGGACTATGTATCCACTGCCTTGCACTGCAAAATTCATGTCACACAACCTTGTAATTTATAGCTTAAGTATATACTGCATTGAGTTTACACTTATTTATTTTTATGCTGATGTAATTTTTGAGCTTCTGTAGTTCTTTCATTCATTGGCATCTATCCCTTCATGATACATTTAAGTTCACATCCACTCTCAGTCTTCTTTTACTGTTCTGAATTATTGAGGGTTTTTTATTCTTCCCTCTCGATGTAATGTCTCATTTCTTCTCCACATCCTAGTAGTTCTCTGTCCTTAAATTTAATTGAATTGAATGTGAGTCAACAAGGTTCAAAGAGGGTTAGTCCCTTCAAACACATGGCTACATCCTCATCAACAGTGAATATGTTTTAGTAGGTACAAGTTCGCATCACAGTTACGTTTTCAAATTTGCGTTGAATTGGAGACATATTTCTTATTGTGTGACTGAATATTATATCCCATACCTTCTTTTATGTCATTTCTGAGTATTTGGTTTCTTTACACTATAGACATTCTCACTGTTGGTCCCAGAATGTATAATCTTCCTTTTGCATTGTTAGATTTTATATATCTTTTAATTATTCCTCCCACCCTCTGTTCCTTCTCCTCTCCCTTCCACGTTTTCTATCTCCCCCTTCCCTCCCTCCCTCCCATCCTTCCTCCTGCTATCCTTCCTTCCTTGTTTCCCTTTGTTAGGCCTTTATTTGTCTGTTCGTATCAACATCCATATGAAAAAATAGTAGTAAAAACTTGCAATGAAAATGGATTTCTGCATTCAGTGTATTCCAGGTAGTGAATACAGACATTTATATGCATGAAAGATAATTTCACACATTGTAGGACATTATTCCTCAGCAATTAAATTGCGTGTAAGCACTAAATTTTAAGTCTCAGCACTTCTTCAGTTTGAAATCTTAAATTTTAAGACATCCAATTTTAAAATGCCTTTATTTTGCAAGAGAAATAGGCTGAGGAACAGAAGAAAGAGAAACACAGCAGAGGTATTTATAATAGCAACCTGAAGTAATAGTTGGTAGTAGACTATGAAGTTCCCTATTAGAAAGGTCTCTTTTACTTGTAGTAAATTCAAATCTGTGTTTAAATTTTAGACTTAGACATTTTAACGTTTGCACTTTTAACAGGCCCGAATTTTAACAGAACATTTCTAATCATTAATTTGTATTTTACTGTTGTGTCTTTTAAATATCATTTTATGTTTCATTTGGGTTTTCTAGTAGTGATACCTATATGTAGGTGCTAGGTACCTATGTACAAATATAATTTCTGTATGTATAAGTGCATGCATATGGATGGATGTGCTAAGAGATGTTTATTCAGAAAGTCTTTTTCATTTTTATTATTAAGGGCTTCAGGTAGTGACAAATGAAATGGATGTGACAGAGGAATTGAAAAGACAAGTGAATGAAGGGGCAGAAATGGAGTGTCAGTTAGTTGCTAACTAGTCAAATTTTCATTTAGCAAAGCTCTGTCAGAGGAGCTCGAGATCCTGTCCTGCTAAGCCTTAAAAAGGTATATTTGATGTAGCATATGCAGTGGTGCTGTGATATGTGTACAGTTCACTGTAGCCACAAAGAGTATGATTGAAATTCTTTTATGGCTCATTAAATATCTTCTACAAGCCAGCTCTTTTATGTGTGTCAAATGGTACTCCCCTTCATATATAAATACCATATTCTTATGTGAATATTTCCATGTCCAGTTTTATCATTCACATTTCCATGAGTATCCAAGTATGCGAACTAGTACTTTTGCAGTACGTTTTCTTACAGAAAGTAGATGTTGGAATAGGGAAGCCTGAAAGAATCCAGATAAGCGAGGAAGACTGTAAGAAGTTAATTTTTAATTTTACAGTATTTGCGCAGCTTCAAAAACAGTAACACTTAATCAGACCCCACTTTGATTCCAAAAAAGTTAATTATTTCTTAAGATGTGTTACTTCAAGTCACTCCTTGTCGTAACATTGTAAAGATCAAAAATGTTGGGTTGCGACAGAGTACTCTTAAATGTATTTTTAGGCATAACATGATGGAATATGAGTGATTAGGAATGTTCAGTGTTTAAAAGTTGTGAATGAAAATCCAAATGATAATCTAGTTGTCTTTATAGATCTATATGAATTAATTCAGTCAGAATTTTATATAGTGACAAATAATCTGGAGATTTAATTGCTACCTAAATGTTCACAATAGAATTGTAATTTATATTAACTTTGTAACTTTGAAATATGTTAGACTAATACAAGTATCTGTATAAATTTTAAAATTATTAAGATTATTTAAATAAACAGAACCATATTCCATTGCTGAAAAATACCATCAAGTAAACACAAAGTGGGGCTTAAGCACCACAGAAGTTCTTCAATAAATCCATTTATTTCAGATTTCTAGATTTTGTAGTTTTGCAAACCCTCTGCCTTCTATCTTGGCAAGTGGGTTTGGTTTTGGGCTTTTTGTTTGTTTGTGGGGTTTTTTTTTGTTTGCTTTTTTCTTTCCCTTCTCTATTTTAATATGTTCTAGATATTTCAAAACTGCCATGAGAAGGATTTTCAGGGCTGCTAATTTGAGACTCATTAGTATCTCTTCTTCCCACCTCACATCTCTTAGCTTTTCTACCTTTGCCTCATTGTCTGTGGTTCAAGTACCATATCACAAATAGCATTATAAACATGAATTGAAAAATCACTTGATGATCTAGCTAATACCATTCCAGGGCATGGGCACCAGTCCAACATAGTATTTAGACTCCTTACTGTTATTTAGGCTTTGAATGTTCTTCTGAAATCTCTTTCATTGACGTTTATTACCTCACAATTGGGGTGGACTAAAAGCATGCCCACAGGCAATTAAGGAAATTCAGCTAATGGCTGATAATTTATTAGGCCACTGTAATTCAATTCCATCCTGTTATGTGCCTTAGCTCTTAGCAAGCTCTTTCAAATGAAGTTAATTCAAAGGCTTTACTTGGTATGTTTATGGTAGCACAGACAGGCCTTATCAAATTTCTAAGGATATGTTATTACATAATGTTTTTAACAAAATTAGATCTTCCTACTTCATGCAGAGCAGAATTATTACATAAAGCTATTAAAAAAAAACCAACAAAACCCAGAGTTTTACCATTATAAGGGCATATGTGTTTTATATAGGGAGGGTGACATTTAAAAATGCAGTCTTCCCCATGCATAGTAATTCTAGGTGTGTTGACTAAGCAGTCCAAATGTTTTCCAGAGTTTCTTATATGTGCTTGCATGTACACCACTGAGTCAGCTGGCAGGTAGCAACTGCCAGGTAATGATGTATTTTGGGCCCATCCTGGTAAACTCTTGTGAGTCACCCTTACGTGTGTGGCTGTTCACATGGCTGCTGCAAAATCCTGCACACAAAAATTACATAGATTGGTTCTGACCAACTTTTGCTTTGGGTAACAGCTGAAGCAGAAAATCTGTCTCCAAGTGGCTTTCTGTTGAAAAAGATGAACTTGCTGAAACATTTAAAATGCCAAATTCAGCAAGAAAAAAGATATCTCTGTGGGTGAGTGTGTCTAAGTCCTTAATTACTCACAGTGAAACAGATTGGCAGTGCCTTTTACAGAAACACAGGTGTAGTGTTACAATTAAAAGCTTTCACTTCCCAGTCCCACCCGTCACTTTTCTGTAAGAAACCCATCACCTTCCAGCTCCCAGTAGGGCAGACACTTATAAAATATGTACTTATATGATATAATATGTCATAATTATAAAAAAATATGGTGAGGAAACAAGAAAATGAGTTATGGCAGACTTATTTCTTAGGAAAGGCAGGAAAAGATTAAGGCAGAGGAGCACCCTGGGTGGTTAGTATAACAGTGGGACTTTCTAGAGTCATCCAAAGGATGGGTCTCTGATATGCCCAGAGTTGTGGGGCAGGTAGTGGATAAGACTGAGTTTTGTTTTCAGAGTAAAAGAGAGCCAAAAATATCTGCTAGTGCTCACAATTGTTACAATTGATAGTAAGGAGAGTCAAAGCAGAAATATGTATCAGAAAGCAGGAAAATGTATCAGAAATAAATTTTCTGCAGTTTGCCTTCCTCTCTTATTTGTGTGAAAAAAAACTTTGCTACAGAGATTTTTACTTTTAATTTTTTAAATTTTTTTTTGTGAAAATCAATGTCATGAAAAAAACCCACCCTGAACTGAGGTCTGAATATTCCATATACACTTTCCTCATAGAGAATCATGATATAAAATAGTCATGGAGTGAGGGACAAGGTAGATGAGGGAAGAGGGCTAGCTATGTACCTGTGACAGAGACCATATTCAGCAATTATAAGCCAGACCAAACAAATCTTATTAAAAGAAGTGGTATTGAAAACACTATAGCTGTATGAAGGCCATACTGAAAACTGTATTTCCATTGTCTGTGTGGCTGTGGTTTAGAGCAGATTTTTTTTTGTTTAATAAGAAATACAAAAGTAGATCCATTGTACGGTAAGAGACAGTGAAAGGATGATGAAATTAATGATGAAATCGTTTTAGAATGGAAAACCTGATTTTCAAAAATCCCTACCCTTTCAAAGGGAACTGAGAAGGAGATGGAGCCTTGAAAAAAAAAGGTTTTAATGAAGTTAGCAATTTATAAGCTGAGGTATGCAGCTGAAGTGCCTCAGGAAGCTACAGTTACCCATGGCAGAGCTTAGTCCTCACATTAAGACATTTACATGCAGATATCAACATGTTGAGGAGGCTTGATGCAAGTGCCTAAATATAAGCATCTCATGCTGCACTCTGTCCTCCATCTGCCAGTCCAAATACACAGAGATCATCTCAAATGCAGGTGTGTATTTATGGAAGTGTTGCCTACCCTGGGTTAGTCAAGCTTCACCACAGATAGGGGAGGTTTAGTCAATAAGGTCAGTGGAGCCTGGAGGCTTGGCTCAACAGATGCTACTAACCCTGTCAATTGAGATTTCAGTTTAGGTTTCTTAATGCAGGTGTCCTGTACCACATTCAGATGCCACAAAATATCTAGAATACCCACATATGATACAGCACCTTACACGAAAGGGGAAGGGAGCTGGAGTTCAGACTTTATAGACATAAATGCTTCAAATACTACTACATGTTTATGCTAAAGCAACCAAATAGATACCTGAAGCTCTTTTGATTAAAATATGAACTTAGAAATCTAGCACATATGTTAATACTTACATATAGGTGTCAGTTCAGAGCTGAATCTTGCCCTTGTGTTTTGGGATTTTTTGGGGAGGCTCTGCTTCCAAACCAGACCATATCTTCCATGATTTATTTCCCTTGTCAATGTGAAATGAAAAGAAAGCATTTTAAAAGATGGGGATTTGGGGCCTGAGATCACAAAGGATACCTCTGGCACAGCAGTTTGCACAAGGTTGCTATTTACACAGCACTCAAGAATATTGTTTATTTGAGTATTGAGTATTGATTTTTCTGCTTATAGCTAGCTTTTAATTAATTGACTTCTTGCAATGTTAAGATAACAGCAGTGTGAGCAGGTAGAATTGAACCCCGGTCATAGCACACAGGCTACACTTTTCACTATACTACTCACTACTGTTGAGTTATTTCTCTGTTTTAGCTATTAACCTTCCAACCCTAACCATTCTATGATTCTATGACGATCAAGTCCTCTAGCTTAAAGTTTATTGGAAAATAAGGGCAGAATAAACCCAAAGGCTTCATCTTAATTAAGAATGGAGATTGACTTCCAGAAGATCTGTGAGATGACCAAAAATATTATCATTTTTAGCCTTTGTCAGGAGGATTCCTGAGGAACCTCTGGAAGAAATAAAAACCATCTGTGTCTACTGGAGACCCTGAAGCAAGGTATTTAGTCTTTCTATGGCATGCCTTCTGCCAGAATTAATCTCCTCAGGAGGGTTAGATGGTGCAGAGAGATATAAATTATATATAACTGTAGCATTTTGTGGAAATTTGGTCTTTGCTGTCAACTCAGACCACTCTGGAAATTTCCTCCTCATTTTTATTACCTACTAAACTGCTTTACTGTAAGCCTGGAAGTGATAAGTTTTTTGATGTCAGAATTCACAGAATAATACCTTCTTGAATGGCTCACAGCTGTGTGAATGATGATATTGTCTGCTACTAAAGAAAAATCAGATATGGTCAGTGTTTGTTATCATGTCATTTTATACATCATTTTATCACTTGCACTATCTCCAACACCTAGAATTGTCTGCTCAAAGCTTTTACCCCTTTACTGTAAGTTGTGAAGTTATTGCCAGTGAAAATTGCATTTCCTCTTGAAAATGTGTAGTGATGTAGTTAATCAAAGGAAACAGTAAAGGGATGATGGACTGCACATAAGCTAAGGGTCCGATTCTGCCACCCATACTTCCATTGAACAGCTCTTGTTGAAGTGAGTACCCTCACAGAGGATAATTGAACTATTCAGATGAAATAAAAGTTACCCATTGTGTACAGGCATGGGAGAGTGCAACTCTGTAGGATAGATGCAGGGAAAGAACTCACAAAGAATTATAAAGTACAGCAAACAGAAGTGATAACTGAGGTTATTTTTAATTTCAAAGAATGACAGTAAAAGTTTTCATCTGTTAGTTTTCTTGAACTTTTTATGTCTCTTGTAATGTTAGGCAGGCAGCAGCTGTACTTGCTTAGTGATGCTGAACTGCCAGTCCAGTGTCTCTTTAATAGAAAGGAGGTACTTTTTAATATCCAGTAATAGCTGCTACTGAACTTTTTCTGTCCTGTAGAGCAGGTTGAGAGATGATTTTATGAAAGACACTGACACTTCTGTTTTTTGATAGTTTCTTCTAGCCAGTACTGACAAATGACTTTGCTGCCTGCATATTTCCTTCACAAATCAGATTTGCAGCACATAGCAGTATACATTTCAATATTTGAAATCTAGCAGATAAGGTCCATTGACAAAATAAAATTTGGATTTCAGGCAGCATAAACCAGCTCTTAAATTAATGAGTCACTGACTTCTTCAAGTGCTGATTAACAAGGCAATGCAAACCCTTTACAACTTTTTGCCCTTTCCCTTTATTAAATGGCTGACATTTAACAAAATTAGTTGATGGAATATGATGAGTCTTATTATGTGTGCTGTGTTATGGAACATGATGCAAAACTTAACACAAAATCTAAGTTGAAATATTGCCATTAGTTTGGACACCTGCTGTTTAATGTGATTTCCATCCATCCCCCCCCCCCCCCGAAGAAAATTGCTCGGAGGAGCAAAGTGATCCAAGAGGATGTGGTATTGAAGGAGGGTGGCACAGCCCCACGTTAATCTTTTTCCAATTAGAAACTTATGAACAGTTCTGGTGCCTGGAGGACGCCAAGATTTCCTCAAATTTTACCTCTCCATTGGCAGGTTCAATTTATTTACTCACAAAAAAAGTATTTTTTTATTCCAAGAAGTGAAAGTGAAGGTGGATACAAGAAACAATTCAAATGTTTGAACTATGATGCAAAGAGCAAAGGCAACAAAACAGAGAAGGCAGCATTGCTGGCATACTGGCTACATAATGAGCAGTAACAGTTGTTAGAAATACAGTGCAATAATTATTCCGAGTAAAATGAAGGTATACGTTTTAGGGGAAAAAAACTAAGGTAAGGAGGGGAGTCATATACTAATACTGTGTATTGATGACGTGTAAAGACACAGAGTGCAGAGAGCTGAAAAAATATAAACTGCTAAATTTATATGTCAGAACGTGATCTGGAGGAAATTTTATTCAGGTAGCATGAAAAATAAAATATGGATGACTATGCTCATTCTGGACAAGTAAACAAATAAATTAAAATCAATGTAATGATGTAAATTTGAGTTTCAACCATAAACACATTTGGAGAGGGTTAGCTATAGAAAATAAATCTGTATCAAATAAATTTGCATCAAATGGGCAGAAAGCAAAATTGGACTATTTGTGTTCCAGAGAACTAACTTTGGCAGACTGAGGAAAAAGTTAAGTGAAGTCAGAAAGACTGCAGCACACCTGACCTTAGAACAGCTTGATTTTTAAAAAAAATACAAATAGTCAAAAAATGATTTGAAATTGCAATGGCTCTTTATCTGTTCTTTTACTATAGATTTTGGGTATGATTTCCTGAAATAAGTAGATAAACAAGCATTACAGACAGGACTTTGGTGAGTTAAGAATTAAGAAAGAATACAAAAGGTTAAGAAAGAATGGAAAAAGAATATAATCAGTAAAGAAAGATACAGCTTAGAAATCCTGAAAGGTAAGATTTGCCAGAATTAAAGTTTATTTAGCCCTCGTGAAGGAAATGGCAAGAAACATTGGCTAGTTGATTTAAGAAAAAGGGGGGGGGGGCAATATTTATATTGGGTAGACACCATATAGCTAACATTAAAACCAACTGTGACCTAATTTGCCCGAGTATTAACACAGATGATAAAACATTAGGGTCAACACAGGACAGCCTGTGAGAATGAGGTATAGGAATAGAAATAGAGACATTTAATTCAAATAAATTAGTAAAATCAGACAGATGATCTTAGTAATCTATTAACTGTGAAAACTAACACATAAAGTTATATAATAAGGGTTCATATAATGAGTCTATTCAGTGAAGTATGGTACTTTTCCCCACAATGTGCCAAAACAAGTTATGAAGGATAAGAAAAATTGAGCAAATGAGAATGCCAAGCCAACCCAAATCACTTTTTGATAAGTTCGTGTATGTTCCCAGTAGGGGAAAAAAGCCCCAAAGAATCTCTTTGATCTTCTAAAAGAAACAGACATGCAACATAAGAAAACAGTAATTCATATGGGGATTATGTGGAATTCATATGTAATTATGTGAAAATTAATAAATTGGCCAAAAGTTAAGCAATATGGGATTATTCTAGGAAGTCAAACTCCTGATTTGAAAGGAAATTGTCAATAGAGATCCTCAAAGGGTTTTGAGAACTGATGTGTTTGTTTTGTTTTGATTTGATTTTTAAAAATGTGCTGAGGAATGTGAAGGTACAAATACAAAAATGGGGGCCATTGTAATTCAAAAGCTTTTCTAGTAACACAGAAAGAGCTGCATGTCTTTGAGGATAGAATTATAAGGTGGGACAAAATTTAGTTGTACATCATGCAAGGTCATCCATGTAGGTACTATCAGGTACAAATTCACCACTTGGAAATGTTAAATTAGTTGATTTATTGCTGTAAGGATGCCTCAGAGCCAAGAATGAAATGTAATTGTGAAAAGGGTAAATATGATAGTAGAATGTTAAAGATTGTGGAGAAAATAAAGTAATATTAATTATTCAATATAATAGCAAAAACCCATGTTTCAAAATTGTGGGATGATTATTCTGAATAGGATCATCTGTAAAGAAGGCTACCAAAATAATGAAGTTAACTTTATTAACTATTTTGCATATGGTTAGAAAAAGGAGAAGACAGATAACTTGCCAAGCAGAACCAACTAGTGTCATCTAGCCAGCCCCTGCTCCATCATTTCAAAAGTGTAAGGAATAGTGGGAATAGAAAAGTGTGTTCAGATGATGCTACCCCTCTGAAAGATCTGAGTCTCACATCTGATCTGACAGTATTCTAGATCCAATAGGAGCAGCTGAGAAAATTTTACAGATTCCATTTTCTTTACTGGCATACAGATTTCCTTGCCACAGAGATCCACACCCAGCTGAGACGCTGACTGATATGTATGTACAGCAACTGACTGGGTTTACATTTTAATTATGAAGCATGGGTTGGAATCTCAGTGGTTACAATAGCTGTAAGAAGGAAAGTATTCTCAATTATTCTGTTTCTTAGAAATTTCTAGGATGATCCGTATCAGTCGAATTAGACAGCTGCAGGCTTTCTCAGATATAAGGGCTAAGCAGCGTTAAGTGTAACTACAGAGTTAGAGCTTTCATGAGTCCAGAGGCAGCATAAATATTATGGCATCTGTGCTGTCTTTAACAGTAGGCCTCCTGCTAATACCAATGGGCAAAAGCACAGCAACCATTTTATTCAAAGTAAGCATTTGTGTATTATACAAGTGCTTGTGCTGAGTCCTGGGAACAGAATTAATCATCTGAAACTCCTTCCAGCAGCTCCTTCTTCTGGAAAACCAAGAAAGCATTAGCATTCTGAAGAGCTCTTCTCTCTGGCACCAACATAGGTCTTTAAGTTGAAAAGACTCTTAATCTCTTCCAACTTCCTGCTAAATCTGGACTGCCAGACGTCAATCATTTTGTTCAGACAAAACCACAATGAATCCTTTCTCGATATCGTGGCTGATTATGACCTTTCTGACATACGACCTGTCAGGTTCACCAGCATTTGGCCAGGTCTTCTAAGTATTAGAATATACATTGCAAAACAACACTTCTTAGTTTTCTAAACCTTGAAGAGAAGATCTCTGGACAGACAAAGGCACTATTTCTTAGGTGCTGTTCACTCAGACATGCTTTACACAGAAATCCTTGTTATAGTCAGCCAAGGCTTTTTGTCTGTCATCTAATCAGTCACAAGGTCATCTGTTGGGAACTGCTGCACCCATATTGGTTACATAGTCTAAGAAGAGCAGAGAACCAAACATAAATTGCAAAGCTTGTAGGATTTCATGGCTGAATTGTTTGCTTGATTTGCTTTTATTGAAGATCAAGAATTTTAACAGTCATGTAAACAGGATTGGAATATTATACAATTCACTGATGACATTTTCTCAATTAAATGGTGTACAAGGGGTGTGATTGATTTAATTTGTTTTTAGTTGTTGGCAATGTGTTCTTCAATCTTAGTTGTTTATTTTAGGCTTTCTTGATAGACAGTAGAAAAATGCAGTCACTTTTAGGGTGTAATTGAACTGGAAGTTATGAGAAAAAAACATACTCCAATTTTCAGCTTTGAGTTAGAGTTCTTATTCTGTTGTATTTTCATTTAATTTGCTTGACATTCTACTCTGCATTCAGCAGAACAGCTATTTGCTTGAGATGAATTTCAATTACCTTCTCATCAGTTGTTTCTTAAATATTATATTTCCTCCTCTTCTTCAGGAGATTTCTCATACATTATAGAATTCCAATCAACATTCCTCAGAGCATTCAGCTTTCTTTCACCATCCTTTTCTCAAAGTCAAAACACTTTTAGTACATAGCATTCTGTCATGAGTATTTCAAACTCAGTGATAAGCTGATAAGTATATCCAGGGTGCTCTGTATCTTAAAAGTGATTTCTTATATTTAGCTCATTTCTAAGGATCAGGAATGGAATGGCCTTGGACTATAAACCATGTTCAAGGAATTACTGGAAACAAAACAGGCTGCACTAAGAATATGTAACTCTTAAGAATGTGTTCTTTGTAATTGCATTCCTGTTATCCTAATCAATATCAGAGTAATTAAAATGCCTCATGATCAATGTTTCTGCCTTGTTCAGGAGGTGCCTCTTATCTCTAAAAGGTTGCCATGATCTGCTTTTTCTAACCTTACTAAAGGTTCCTTGCCAAAAATCATTTGACTCCCTATTTGGCTATAAATTACTCTTAAACTGCCTCTATTGTCAGATAAAATTGTATATTTTTTCTTTTACACTACATATAATTGCAGTGTAACTTCTTTTTTTTCTGTGAACTATGTGGTATCTTCAGTGCAAGAATATTTTAACTTTTTATCAGATACTTTTAATATACTGAATCTAATATCCTTCCTCTAACTTCAGGAATACTTTTACTTTTTTTGCATGCGTTTTTAACCACTCACTCTGTATTTACCATCCACACCAGTAAGCATTTGGCTGCTTGTGTGCTGTGAGTTCTGCCAGAAGATGAAGCATAGTCTTTCAACTACTATAAAACCTGAATAATCCTAGCTTGACTAGACGGTCTTTACCAAGTTGCATACTTGGGACAAAGCCCTGCATGGAGCTTTTATGACTTAACTAAAATCTAAAAGTTAGATTCAAAAGGGTGAGCCACACACCTGCATCTCCCTTTCTAGTCAGTGCTGGGAGAAACACACTTCCAGAGAGCCACTGACCTAACCCTCATAGCAGGATCTGTGAAGGTCAGATGACTGATCCTCTGGAAATTTCTGCAGTCAACAGCATTCAACTATGGGAGATGTAGCTCACACATGGACTCCCTGAAGCCTCCCAGAATTAGCTGGATGACATGCTGTCAAACTAACATCTTTGAGGTCCTGATCTTAGTCCTTTTAGCTGCTTGCTTATCTAAATCTTTCTCCATGTCCTGGTAACTACAGTGAATAACAAATGACATCTAGAGTCCAGCCACCAAATCATTTCAGTGCTCTAACCACAGTTGCAAACATTATGGTGTTCTTTGGTCACATCCCATCAAGTAAAAACCACAGCAATATTTTGATTTCTAGGCAACATTTCTAATCTTTCTTGGTCATGGTACCTTTTTTACTTCATGCAGAACAGACATACCAGATGATTCCCAGTTTTCTAATCCATTATAAAAATTTAGTATCTTCAGCTTTTGCAGACTGATTCTTCTCCTTTATCTCAGTTCTTCTGACAGAAATGGCTATCTATAAAGTGCTCCATTGATCCTTATATTATCAATACTTCTTTATTTTTATCTTCAATAGCTGTCTTACATGTTAAATTACCACCTCACTCCCACTCAGACTTTCTCAGGCTTTCTGATATACAGTGCCTCAGTTCTCAGAGATTGTAATTACACTCTCCCCTTCTGAGTACTCCACTTACCCTTGCTTCTTTTTTTTGGCATTTAACTAGTCCATGCCTTTTCTCATGACTTACTTTTTTTTTTGCCCAGTGTCTCAAGTAATCTTTTGCAGCATATTCACAGCTGGTACACTTTTCCTGATGTCATTACTCACTTTGCATTTGATACTAATAACACTTCACATATTATTCTTTCATATTCGTTGATTTTCATAACAAAATCAAACAGTTGCTCTAATTTGTCTGTCTGATCTTCTAGTACCACAGCTAACTGACAACAGTCACACACAAAAAGTATTTTTGAATGTCCTCACCTTGATAGCCAGGAACATTTCACAGTCAGTATGTATTACTATATATATCCTGAACTTGACAAGACACTTCCAAATGAAATAATTCACAAATAATCTTGGCTTAACCTCTGAAGGGTTAAATAAAGGCAAACAAATTATACGGATTAAGATACTTTTAGGCAGATTTCAATCTTTTATATAAATGCAACCTCTTCGATTTAGAAGACATAAAAGAGCATTCTTTATTCTTTTAACTTTGAAATGACTGAGCATAAATTGTTTGCCAGTCTCTTGTTCTCAAAAAACAGTGAAGAGCTTAGTTCTGTGAATTCAAAATCCGAAGATTATCTTGTTAAAGAGGTAAGTAAGTAAGAAGCAAAAGTACATATCTGCTGCATCAAGTGAGCTGAAGCTGGATGCCCAGGCATTGAAACCTGGCAATGTGAAACATGCTGACACCTTGCTAGACCCAAGCTAAAACCCTTGCCTGAATCTTACTGGAACTACTGCTTGCCTTGTCTGTCTATTCTTCCTTTTAAAATAACAGTCTATATTTGTAGTTTCATAAATTTATTAGTTTTAATTTTTTTTAAAAAAGCTTTCCAAAACTTATTTTCCCATTTTTGACACGGCAAAAAGACCAAATATGTAACTTAGGAAATGCGTAATAAAATAGGATATAAAAATCTGGCCAACAGCTTTGCTTTGCTTTTCATTTGGCATTTCTACTTCCACAAAAAAATCTAAATAAAACTAATATTTTAAAATAAAAACTTTTCTATTCATAAAAATAAAAAAATATTTGACACTTTTAAAATCCTTACAAGACATGTAGAGCAAAATAATTCATCAGGTTTTCAATTCTCAGATTTTTTTTAATGAAAAGCTTAAGGGAAAACCTGTTAAATATGTTAACTTCCTGTGGTTTTGAAATTCTAATAGTAATATTTATTGATTTTCATTGCCTTTGTTAAAGTGACCTTCAGGAATCTGTGGATTAAATCTAAAAGTTAAACAAAAGCATATATCAATACGATATATTTTCAGATGAGCAGCCTATCAAAGTCTAAGTTATTGTCAGGTACAGGGCTCTTAGAAAGGTAGGTAAAGCTCTTCTGTCCAGATCTAAACCATCTTCTTTGGTGACCCTTTCTACTTACCCTCATTTCTGAAGGACTTTTAAACTTGTTGACAGATTAAACAGTGGCATGTTTTTATCATAACGCACAAAGCATGTCTCTCTTGGCTGGCTGTGCAAGCACCATCAGACTTCCTTGGTGGGGCAATCTAATTTCCATACCAGTTAGTTTAATGCTGAATGTTTTTTACATTATTATTATTAATTAAGAAAGTGAGATTTATACAGTTACTGTATGATGCATCATAAAAACATGCTTTTTTTGGGGAGCATATTTGTAGATTTTGAAGATAAAGTTTGCAGATTTGGGGAAAGAACTGCAACCGTTAAGAAACAGAAAGTGTGTGGAGATTATCTAAATAAAAGAAGTTATTGCTGTTATGACAGTATCTGCAGATGTACCTTAGCAAATAAAGCTTCTGTGAATGAACTCCTTTGCCACAAACTACTAGTTTCAGGTGGTGTATGATACTGCCAGTGCAATAAGGTGCCTGGTGACCTTGCCAGGACCATTTCTTTACTGTGAGGGTGGTGAGGCACTGGAACTTTGGGTGGCATGGTCTGGTGTGAGGCATCCCTGCCTATGGCAGGGGGTTTGGAACTAAATGATCTTAAGGTCCTTTTCAACCCTAACCATTCTATGATTGTATGATTATATATATATTTTTGTCTTCCTGAAATATTTCCTCTATTGTAGTAATAACTGCCTTTCAATTAGTTAAATTCAAAGAAAAGTAAGGAAGATTCAAATTAGGTGTTAAGAACTTATAAATTCTAATTCTGGGAAAAAATTGCCTGTGAAAGGTCCGTTGCTGGAAGTCTAAAGATAAATGAGATAAATATCTGCCTGATATGGACTTAATTTATCCAGCCTTGAGGTAACAGAAATGAGCTGGATGACCTCCCAAGATCCCACTCTACCTTAATTTTTTGTGATTCTATGCTATAAGTAGCATTTCAGAAGGGAGCTAGAAATTTAATATTTGAAACTTGCAAAACACCTGAAAGCACAGTGAATTAGATTCATGCCTTATTCTTTTTAAGGATACTGGATCCCCTTGAGTGCTTTTTTGAGTCTGCTTAGTCCTACATAACTCGTTTGATTTATGTTGTATTCGAATATAACAAATATATAAATAGCAAAGCTGAAGTTTTCTGATATTAAGGTTTTCACTTGAACTTTATTTAAAAATTTATTTTATGCAAGGGTGTACACTGGTGAAAATATTCTTCCCCACCTATATGGCAATCAGCCTACACTCTGGAGCATGACATTTGATTACCTTGCTCTTAGCATGCAGAGCTTCAAATGTTATTAGTGGTCATAAAATTATCCAACCCTTTTAAAAACCAGACACAGTATTTGACTTGATGACCTTCTGCAATCATGAAATTCACGTTTTGATTGAAATGATATCAGTCTGGAGGATCTGATCAAGCTCTGGTGCAAGTGTCACAGCTCTGCCACCGAAGTGGAAAAGAATCTTAATGAGCTGTTATTTAGGCATTGTAAGTATCTTTGAGTTTCACTCTTTTCTGATTCATTCACACAATACAGACTATAAAATGTAAGTTTGGGATACCTTGCATTTTCACTGCTAGTAAACAGATACTGGGTAATAGTTCACTAGCTTGCATGTTGCATCCACTAGAGCAGATGTCACTTGAAAACCAGTTCAGTGAGCAGTACAGGTGTAGCATGTTTATGTACATCTTGTAACCATAGTCATCTGGGACATGAAGAGTTTTTTATTTTTTTCCTGTGTAAAGAGAGGAAGGGCACATCCTTTTGTATTAATGATACAAAATAGGAGTTCCAGAGTGGCTAGTATTGCTTGAGCAGGAAAAAGGACTCCTCTTAATTTGGAAACCTGATGGCAACATGTCAATGTTATGAATTACTTAATTGCCAGTGATCTGAAATATCTGTTTATCCCTCAGATTTGAACCATTTTTCATATGGCCAACCCCAAATCTTGCCTGCCTGCTAGCAAAGCTAACAGCCATTCATAACACAATAAAATTATTTGCATGTAGTGTCAGAGTTGGCAGTGATGTATTCACTTAAGGATTTCTAACGGAAAATGGTTTTCATCATGGTTATTATGCAGAGAGGTGGTCAGGGTGTTTAAGCTGAAGCATCCACACAATCCGCTCTCTTCATAGATGTTCGAGCTTCTGCATAGCTGGAGACACTTTTGCTTTCTGCGATGCAACCCTGTTCAGAGCAAGCTCAACTGTATGAATCCAGTGAACGCAGGATGATGGGTGAAACCTGATGCTTAGTGTTTTCTGTTGGTTGTCTCTAGGTTAGTCCTGCACATGATACTGGGGAGTAATTATTCTGCAGAGATGACACTGAGTCAATTGGGAGTGATACACTTTCATTACCTATGCAGGAGCACATGAACATACGTTTTTTACAAAATTTCTCAGTTCTGTTGCAGGTTACCTTTTCCCAGTGGTCCAGCCCCAGCTATGGAGGGGCTGCATGTCTAGGGTTGTTGATCTGCATCTGCAGCATCAGATCCTAAATGCAATTGTCTCCAGGTATTGAGACCAAGATGTGTCTGTTCTTACTTTATGTTGGATGTGCATGTGGTCTCATGCAGTGTCTGAACCCATGGAGTAGAAACAAAAGTGCAGATGTATATGCACACAAAAACCACATCCAAGACGCTTATGTGTGTGAACACTGCTGGGTATAGGGATCTTCTTTTAAACTTTAAATTACTTGAATTAGGTGTTTGAGGTGGGTATTTGGTATAAGGCCTCAGATGAGCAACAGCAAGAGTGTTACAACATTTTTACTTCTCATTTCCATGTTCTAACTTATTTGAACTAGTTGAACTTGCTGCCCTCTGTGTCAAGCACTTTCTGCAGAGCTTGAATCTAGCTTAAGGCAGAGTTCATAATAAGGATGGGGTGCATGTGTTCTCTCTTCCTTGCATCCTGCTTCCTTCTTGTCCTTACAAAGGCTTAGAAACTTTGGTCTATAATACTTTTTTCTCCTCTAGATAACTTAAACTCACAGGAAGAAGTGGATACTTCAGGTCAGTTTGACATTTTAATCTCCGTGGTTTGCTTTTTATATTGAAACACAATGGAAAATATAAATTGCAAAAGGGTTATTCTTACTAGGATACTGCTCATGGCAGTGTGTAATGGTAAACACTTCTAGACTGGGCATTTGAGAAATGAATAAATGATGTGGAGAACTGAAGCTGAAGAAGGAGGATTATGTTTTTTACCAAATACAGCTGTTAGGTCCCTGCCTCAGAGAAAAAAGAAACCACAAAACCAACTATGTATGACAGCCCTGGGTTCACAGATGCCTCTCTGCAAGCAAGGCTTTTGGTGAGTCTTTGATTACTCAGGACAATGTTATGTATGAAAGGGCCCCATATACTCAATCTTTTGATGCTCATATGTACTAAAAAATCCTAATTTGGCAAGGACTAAGCATTGTGCTCTCTTTCGTTGTAAACTGAATCTCTTAGACACCAATTAACATTTCATTGCTAAGACTAGTCAATTTGTTATTTGTAGCTGTGGCCAAATTTCTGCGTCTGAACTTTAAAGGCTTTGTTTGTATGGTCTGTAGCACAGCAGAAAATGGCAAAGCCAGCTGAATCCTCTGTAAATAGCATAAGCTAGAAAGAGAGAGCCTGTTGCTGGACTAATATGATTCCCTTTCTGTATTATTACAAGATTTACTTGTTTGCTGTTGTTTATAAATATCTGCAAACCACAGCCCTGCTGAAAGCCACTTAGAGACATTGGAAAAGCCTGGAGAACACTAATGGGCTTGATTCACTTGTCAAGAAATAGATGAGGAGTGCTATTTAAGATGCCTACATGCTCCAGAGGGCATGTAGGGGCTGCTTCAGGAAGTTATGGGTCTCCCTGAAAGTCCTGTGTTACGTCAGCCACTATTTGTCTCTGGTATCCTAGGACATCCCAAAAGGAATGTAGTGGCATGTGTGTGCAACTGAATTGAACTCCCACAGGTAGGACTCATGTTGAGATTGTGAATAACTAAAATTAGATGTCCAGCCACGTGACCGATGTGCAGAATGGAATTTTGTTGGCTAACATGAATCCTTAGGGTCATTGTATACATGCTAGAATATCTGTCATGTCAGCTCAAGGCAGAAAGATGTGGCACAGAACTTGAGAAAGATTCATGTGCTTCTGGAGGGGCAGATAGAGGCGAAGTGGGATACCCTAGGATGGCACTAGCCACCTCAGTTTAGGCAGCTATATAAAGCCTAAGCTATGTAATGGTAAGTTTATTCAAGAAATGGTGGGGTAGCTAAACTCTTAAATATGTTGTGGATTAAAAGTTTGGTAGTGGAAAAAAACCCCAATAATTCTGTTTCTATTTCTGTTCTCTCTGTGAATTTGTTCATTTCTGCTTTTTAATTGTGCTTATATCCTTATATCCTGAAATATAAACATTACATTTTTATTTGAAACATGTATTCTCTTTAAGCATGAAGTTTCTTCAGACATATTGCTATATTTGTGCCACATCAAATGTTGATATGACACAGGAGTAAATTTGTTGTGACTGCTTATTTATGTGTGGGTTAGTACAGCTTGTCAAGACATACAAAAATATTCTATTCACATTTGTATCAGTGAAAAGCACTTGTGATCCTTGGAAATAGGAAAAATAACATGTAAATGTCCATGCTGGATGGCAAAAAGTGCTGTTGGAGAGGTTCTCATCCAAGAGAAGAATAATCAGCTTTTTGATGCACTATTTCAAACTGCTTGTGTAGCTGTATTCCAAGAGGGTTTATTCTTAGTTCCCCACAGTGATCCTCTTAATCTGCAATAAGCCAATATTCACAAAAGCATTATATCAGATATGGCCAGTGTTCTCCTCTTCACACATTGGATGTTGAGCATCTTTGTGGAAAAGTTTTTTGTTGTGCAACTGCGGAACACATATGGATAACTTGGCAGCTGTTTATCAGCCATGCAGTGTACTCTTCATAGTTCATCAGCCAGCCAAGAAACCTTGCCATCAGCATCAAAAAGAAAGAATTTTTAACAGTGAAATGTATTTGTGCTTCATTTGACCCATTATATTGTCAGCTTGCACTTAGATATGAAACAGCTGTTCAATGCTGTGGATACACTAACAATTAAAAGGTATACAAAAGTTAGATCACATAAGTCAAAAAAGAAAGAAAGAAAAAACCCAACATTAAAATATATTGTTAACCCTTCAAAAAATAGTCTTCAGTACTTTTAGGAAAAAAAAAATACTTAAATGTCAAGGGATTCCTACACAATGCCATTTGTAGGCAATGCTGCTGGTTTGAATGCTTCTGTAATATATAGCAAGTGTGATAGTTTCCTTCCCAGAAAATTAAATTTTCTAAAACAACAAAAAAAAAAATCACAAAACCAAAACCAACAACAGAAATTTTTACTTATTTATGCTAAGACAATTTTGAAGAGTGGCAACAGCAGCCAAAAATTGCACTATATGACTCGGATATTTAAATCTGTGCATATGAAGACCCACACCAGTGACATGTCAGTTGCAACATAATGCTAAATGTACCCTACTATCATAAGCATAAAAGAAATGTGTCATCAACAAGAATAGACAAAGGGAAGAGAAATAGTAGATCAATTTTCCACATGTTAGTGTAGTCCATCTCTCTTCAGAAACATTTTGACATGGAAGGTGTTTTTAAAACACTGTGACCAAGGGCTGTAAATACCTTTTAGCATGTCTATGACATACTTTAATAAAAAAGCAGTATGTTTTGCCTTCAGGGTGATGGACTTTCCTGCTGTCAGCTTCCCAGTTGTCTTGGTTCATTGTCTGTTTTCTTTTAAACTAGGACACCTATTGTATAGCTGGGTATAAAGAGGAGGATATGTTTCATCTTTTATAAAGAAGTCCAAAAGGTAGAGTCAAAGACAAGAATAAGATGTTTTGTCTTATGATGAATAAGAATTAGATCCCAGTATCATACTGTCAAGCTGTACCATAACTATCCCTTTATTTAGGTTTTGTTCTACAGCACAAGGACTTCAAACCCTATTCATCCTTAACTTCAAGGGTAAATGCTTTCTTTATCAGCAGAAAGAACAAACTTAAACTAAATGTCACATGCATTTGGAAATTCACAACAAATTTCATAATGAGCATGAACCCTCAAGAGGGAGATATTTGAACTCATAGCAAGAAAAGAAAGAGGCAACTTACATGTGACAATGTGTCTTCCCCTTCTCCCCTCACCTTTCCCTTAACTGTATGACACAGAATTTGCAAGTACAGTTTTTTAATGCATGAGGTGGGTTAATTCCCTGGAGCAGTCAGTATTCTTTAGTGAGAAAAGGTATTGAAAAGGCTATTTTTTGCTTCAGTGCATGAGTAGGATGACAATATTCAAAGTTTTAACTTTTATAGCACCGTAAACTTATTTTTTTGTGCTGAAACTGAAATGAAACAAGACAATATTGTGCGTCTTACACTTGCAGTAATATGCTAGTGCAAGGTTAACTTGTGCTCATGCAATGAAACTTTGAATTTCACCCAGATATGAGTCATTAAGAACTTGGATATTTTTTCACTGCTGTGCTTTTTCTTACAGAAAGGCATGTGTGCTGTAGTTCAATACAGAACAACACTAGCTGTAAAGAAAGTAGAACACTTTAATTATTGTGGAAGAGTGAGTGTCACATGAAATTACAGTTTGCTAACAAAATTTAATGATAACTCAAAGTTGGGAGGCATTTTCAGTGCAGCCAAGGACTGGGGTTTTTTGCAATGAAAAATTGCAACGTCTTAAAACCAGGAACAGTAGAAATGAGATTAAATTTAATACAAAAAAGTGTGAGCTTCTGATTTTAGGGAATAATAGTAATCAGAGGTGTGTGTCATAAGTTAGCAGTAGGAGCAGATGAAAAAAAATTTGTGTACTAGCTGAACAGTATAAATATGAGCTGCTGGTCTGATGTATTTGTTGAACAAGTTAAGTCAGTTCTAGGATACCTAAACAAAACAGACCAGAAAGACCTAATGCCATGATTCTGTGCACTTATGGGACCGCCTTTGAAAAGGAATGTTCAGTCCTGGTCACCTGCCTCCCAGAAAAGTGCATTTAGAATGACATAGGGACATAGAAATCTTACAAATACCTTAAAAGAAGTGGAGGCGTTGTTTTAAGGGAGTAACTTAGTAGACCAAGGTTTATTTAGCCTGCTGACTGTACTGAACTGAAAGAGAAGGAAGGACATGTTGCTGTCTTTAAATATATCACAAGGTAAAACTCCAGCTTATAAGCATTATTTAACTCAGGAGATGGGGTCAACAGCAGAACAGATGGATATACACTAACCATGAATGGTTAGACAAAATTGACACATGGTATTCAAGAGCAGGTTTTCAATAGCAATTATAGGGAAAAGACAAAGAAAACAGAAGTATTTTAATGTGAAATTTGATATTATTGTAAGCACATGATGTAATGTCTTGTTTTCAGTAGTAGAAAAGTGGACATACAGACCTAACGTGTCTTTCTCAGTCCTATGTGTTTGCAGGGTGGTGGCCTTGCAAGCAAGCTGAGATTTAATTCTTATCCATCACAAGACAAAACATCTTCTAGGTATTCTTTTCTTTGATCTATGCCCAAGATCAGAAGACATATAAAGGAGAGAAGGGAAAGCAGATGAGAAATATGAAGAGCAGCAATACACTGATTTTTTTTTAATGTTTTTTTTTTTTGGTTTTGTATAGGAGATATACCCTTGAAAATAGTTGACTGAGTTCTCTGTAATTCGACATGATCTAGTGCATCACTAATGGATGGTTAATCAGAATAATGAAACAACTCATAGTGTTATACACCAAGGTGGTTTTGAGAACTGTTGCATTAATGATTCACAAACTATCTGCATGTCTGCCTGCATGGTGACATAATTCTGTTATGGAAATATGTCTTTTGGGAGCATTACAGAAAAGTAAATACACCCACACTGAAGAATCAAGTTAGCTTGATGATAGAAGGATCATTCCGACATGCTGAACCTCCAATTTTGCACATGCTAGAGAGTTGCAAAACCCCAGATGATATAGTTACTTTTTGTTAATCAACATGACAAGGGGTAACGGGTTCAAACTTAAACAGCAGAGGTTTAGATTGGATCTAAGGAAGAAATTCTTTACTGTTAGGGTGGTGAGGTACTAGAATGGGTTGCCCAGGGAGGTTGTGAATGCTAGTGAGAGGAGAAAGAGAGAGAAAAAAGCAAAGGGGAATGGAAGACTCCCCAGTGGCAAACTGAGAAGTGATGGAAGATTCCAGCTGGTGTCCTCCCCTAGGAGGAGTCCAGCAACTTGTTTGAAAGTTTACAGAGCTGTAAGTGAAAAGCAGACTGAGAAATGGAAAGAGAAGGCCCTTAGCGCTACAGAGGCTAAGGGACCTAAGGCACCGTGCAACATCACCTATATCTGCCAACATTAAATTATGGGAAAAAAAATCTCAGTAATTATGAGGAGCAACAGAATTTCAACTTAAAGAAAGTTTCTTGGTTTTATCAATTAATTCAACAATTCCAGTCATTGGGGAAAAATGTGTCTTTTTATTTGGTTTCTCAGGTACTAATCAATTCTTAATTATCTTTAACTGTATTGACCTACTCCCACTGTTTATGCCATATAGATTAATGAATGACATTCTAAAGAACACAGTACCACACTTGGAGAGCAAGGGATTCATGCATTATTCACACTACATAAATACATACAGCTGCCTCTTTTTCACCTAAGTGGTTAGCTAGACTTTGGGGCTGGCAGGTTGCTTATGAGAGGAGATGCTGATAATGTAATCTTGTTTATTTACATTAAGATTAAAAAAAAACAAACCACAAAATCCTTTTTGTGTGAACACAGTCTTTTAGCTTATAGCTCTGCCCTGGAATCTCAGTCCCAAAAGCTGCCTTTCTCAGGACCACATTCACCCCACTGGTTCAGGCTATGCCTGATACTTTCTTAGTAGCTCCTTTCTTTTCTCCTCTGAGTTTTCTGCTTTAAAAACACAATCAAAAAAAAAAAACCTCACCAGCCTTTCATCTGTTTTTCTTTCATACCCAGACCTCAGTTTGGGACTGAGGGTGCAGTCTATTTCTTTGAAGAACTGCTTTTTTTTTTTTAACTCCAGTGGTTGTGCTCCTCCCTTTTGATGCAGAAACAACACATTTGGAAGAGGTGAAGGGCTTCAGAGGTCCGAGCACAAAACATAAGGGGGAAAATGCTGTTGTGTAGGCAGAGTAGGGGAGAGGACAGAAGAAGTCACTGTACATAGGCTAAGAAATAAATGCACACCTCAGGAAAACCCAAGAAAGAAAGAAATAAAATAAACTTGAAGACATGAAACTGAAACTGGAGATTCATTTGAGCACTTGCCCATGTTCACAAGTCTTTTTCTCCCATGGTGCCCACAGCCAAGTGCAACAAGCTTGTGGAAGAAAATTCCTTCCAAAATGCTATACTGAAAAAAAAATATTCCTAGTTTTCTTTGCAATGTTGAGAAAAAAGGGAAAGGATATCCTTAATATGTGCTTTGCTCAGCTGAAGTTAGAAGTGCATTTCTGTTTTCTGCTCCCTTGTTCCTGAACTAACCTAGTTTCTCCTGATCAGATTGAGTGATTTATTCTGGCTTCTGCCAAATGTCACAGTAGCCAACAATCTGTCAAAGCCTACCCTTGCCTCTTCCATGCTCTGCTATTCCTAAGAGGGCAGTTGGGACAGGTGTTTGGAGAAGGGTATTCTGACTTTATGGAAGGGAAAGGTTGAGGTCCTTAGGTCACATTTTTTTCTACAGCTTTAATGGTTTCATACCAAACAGGAATCTGGCTTCAGTATTAGGATGGATGAGTCCTTTGTTTGACTCGCTGATCTGGACAGGAGTGCGATAAGTGAGAACTGGTCTAGCATTTTAAACCAAGGTCCATAAAACAAAGAAGAATTTTTTTTCTGTCGAAGTAAAAAAAAAAAGGAGGTTACATGGAGACACACCAGATACACAGAAGACTCAGTGATATAAACGTGCACAGAATGAAAACAAACTCTGCACACAGGAAAAACAAACAAACAAAAAATTCCCCCTAAAAAAACGAAATCCAAAAAACCCCCAAAGAACAAAAAACTGTCTGACCTTTATGCTCATTTAGAGCCTATTTCAATAGATGAAGTGGGATTTGAGTAGGTACTTAAATTTGGTGCATATCCTGTCCTGAGGTCTACTCTAAATGTGCAAATTACTCTAGTTCTCTTGCACAGAGTACAAATGCAGTAATACCTTTCAAAGACTGCAAGGTAATATCACGCCAGGAGACATGTCACAAATAAACAGTGAATTGAAAAAACATTTGTAGCACCTTGATATATCATGAATTGATCCAAGTACTTCTCACAATTCAGAAGTTTAATCCTGAGCTGTATATATTTTCAGAATTTAATACTTTGAAAGGGATAAATTCCTCATCAACTATTGCCTTATTCAAAGCCTTGGACATTTGAAGGATAGACACTTACCTTTGTGTGTGGTTACATGAATGGTGATAGCACAGTTTACAAATCCCTCTCCAAAGCAGAGATGCTACTCCTTACTAGATTTTCCAGTGTTTTAAGTATCTTCCAATATTCTGCACCATACAGTCAAACTATAGGAATATGAGTGCTTATTTTAACTGTTGCTGCATCAAGGCCCATATGCTTGCTTTACTGCATGGGAGAGCAAGTGTGCTATTTTAATCCTCCCCTTAACTGTTTTCATCTAAAGAAAAACATTTTCCTCTTCTGGTCCATAACTAAATACATAACTAGAGTTACTATAACCTAAAGAGAAATGAAAGATGAGGGAAAATGAGGATGTGTCCAGGGGAAAACACGAAGTGGGAGATCCTTGCAGTCTACTGCTAAGTAGACTGCTAAGGCACTGGGGGCCTGTGTCAAGTGCCTCCACACAGATGCAGTGTAGGAAATGTCAAGAGGAATAACAAGTTCTTGCCTGTCTGTAGAGAAGTGATACCACTGGGATAGAGAAATGTGGTGGGACAGCTCACACACAAACAATTCTTTTATCCATTTTTTTTCCATGAGAGAACAGACCCACATGGGTGACATTGTGGTATATACATGTTACATACACATACGCAATCCTATGAATATGCATTTTGTATTCCTACGTATCACCTGACTAGGAATACAAAAACATGAAAGCTTCTTTAGATGCATCACTTTCATACAACCTGGTATGCATGGGGACTTCAGCCACCCTGATACCTGGTGGGAGGACATACAGCTGGGTGCAAACAATCTGGAGTGTGTTGACAAGTTGAGTTCTTCCTGATGAAGGCAATAACTGACTAAGGAGATGTTCTGCTGAACCTCACATAAAAGAGGATTGGCCAAGGGTATGAAGGTCAAGGGCAGCCTTGGCTGCACTGACCTTAAGATTGTGGAGTTTAAAATTCTGAGAAAAGTGAGCAAGACAAATAGTAGAATCACAACCACAGGCCTAAGGAGAGCAAACTTCAGCTTGTCAGAAATCTTCTTGGCAGACATTTTCAAACAAAACTGAAAACTTGAGGAAGCGGCTGCTTACTTTGTGAAATACTCACACTTTTATGCAACTTCTACTACATGATGTCCGTACTCTAATGATAATAGTACAGAGTAAGAGATAGAATCATTAATCACCATCTACTCAGGTCTTTAAGAATATAAGTTGAAATTAGAAGACTATGCCAGGGTCTAAATATGAAGACTAACTGGTGATGAACATTTGCACAAGATATATGATATAGGCAATATAGACAATATGGCCTACATAATGTATATAATTATTATAATGAACATCTAATAATATATATGACAATTTAAAAAATTCATGTATTATAGTTGAGCCCTAAATAGATACACAATCATGTATACCAAGGGTGAAAGGCTGTTAAGAAGATGAAACACCTGTAAATGTTCACCAAAGCGAATTTTGCGTTTTCAAGATTTTTTAAAGCCTAGCCTTTGTTAAAATATAGATTAGGAAATAACCTCAAATAAGCAAGTATAGACAGAGTGTGGGGATTTTACTTCTCTAGGCTTGAATACAGTAGAGGGAGAACATTTTATCTAGAAACCACCTCAGAGCAAACTAAACTGGACCGCTACTCTGAAGTGTTTCATAAAGGGATCTCTACCAAATACTGAGGAAGGATAAAGAAATTAGCCTCCTGTGTCTGAAGTCAGTCATTGTAAATACCCCCCAATGTGCTGCTTTATACTTTGTTTTTATATAAAAGTAGATCAAATAATTGGACCGTCATAAAATATGGCAAAGGTACTTATGCTGATAAGGAAGGCTTCTTTGATGTAAATTTGAATTTTGAACTGTAGGAGATGCATGATAATATTAAACTACATCAGAAAGAATCCCTATGGTTGTGAAGACAAACATAAAAGTGGAGTATGGATTTATTCTGCCTTCATTTTTCTCTCTCTGACCATTAGTTGGAATCCTAAACTAACGAGTAAAGGGAAAAAATCCTAAGGTTAATACTTAAATATTGATGTTTTCTTATTTTAAAAATTAGAGCCTTTTCTGCTTCCTTTTTTTCATTCAGTTTGTGTAGGGAATGATTAGACACTTCTAGGGTATTTATGAAGACAAGAAATACACATGTAAACTTTGCTTGGGTACAGACTGCAGGATGAAATTCTATGTAAGTCAGAATTTAAAGCAGAAAAAATAAAAATCTGCTGGACTGTAAGAAAAGTTAGCCAAATGTCGAATGAAACTTGTTTACAGAGCACTGTAATAAAAATATAGATGTTATGTATGTGCATCCTAAGCACATAATATCAGCAGTCTAAAACACTTTATAACACTCTGAAGGTCCTTTAGGCAACAGTTTGAAGGCAGTTTTTTGCTTACTCTGTTGGGTTGGTTTTTTTCCTACTTACATGCCTTGAATATGTACAAGGTTAACTTTGAAAGAGGCAATGTACTCCCTCTGTGCTTTCCATATTGGGAAAGATATTTTGGATATGTATCTGTTTTATCTTTATTTGAAAGAGTTTCACAAATGGATTGTTTTATGCTTGTCTTCATGATCAAAAGAGAAAAAGACTTGGATAAGCTATGATCAAAAGAATTTTAAAAATAATCCCATAATAATTAATTTGAGCATAAACAAACAAACAAATAAATAGATATGAGTCAGATAAGATTGAACAGATAGATGGCAAATAAAAATCATAAAGAAATAACAATAAACTTCTGACTGTGCACAAGACCTTTCATGCAGTACAAAGAATCTGCAAAGACAAAATCAGAAACAAATAGTGCTTTTACTTTTTCTATGTAAAATAAAATTTTCTGCTTGGAATCGAAAAGATGTTTTATAAAGATACCTTGTTTCTGCAATTTTTCACGGACTATTGCATACCTATTATAGCTTGATATGTAGAACGATTTTTACAAAGGAAAACCATCAAAATAACCAGCATCCATGTGATAGAAATGTCCTTGCATTCAAAAAAAACAAAAAAAAAAACCCAACAAAAAAGAAATAGTGAAATGACAGTATCCTTAGAGCAGCATTTGCTCTAAAAATATCAAAAATATAAAATACTGGTAAGTGTTTAAGCTCAGCAATTGATCCAATATTGAATACTGTTTCAAAGCCTGTTCTTTTGTCCTCAGGAAGTATGACAGTGCAGTATATTTCAAACCTGTAAAGATTTAGGGATATTTTTTTTATTGAGTAATTGTACCAAATTTCATGGAAGGTACGGGAGAAAAAACCCTTATCTTCCTTATTATGCATGCTCTAAGGCAATTACAATGCTGTAAATATTCAGTAATTTAACATGAGGGTAGACCAACAATTAAGTCAATCAATATGAGATAACAAACTCATTGTCCAGTATTTACTTATTACTTTAAACAATCTCTAATATGACCTAGACAATCAGCATATTATGACATAGAATTCACTCAGCATCAGATAGGTGATGACTTATTCATGTAATAGGTGAATTTAAAAGCTTTGTGAGAAAAATCTCTATGGATTCTTTCTAAAAGAAATGAAGAAAAGTTCTCAAGTAAAAAACTTGAGCAGTTCAATTAGGGTGTAACTCTGAACCATTCTAGAAGGAACCTATCAATTAGCTATAACAAAAGCCTAGGAAACTAGGGAAAAACAGGTGTTATGAACATCCCCCCTCTGTCAGTATTAAATTGGAACTCTCATTGCTGAATGGTTATTACAGCTTTAGGTGCAAAACTTCAATAATCATTAGGTCTGAAAAAGAGAGGGGAAAAAAAACCTCTAAGGTTATTTCCAAATGGATTAAAGCAGAATAGACAATAAATGTTTACTCACATCTTGTCCTGAACTTCAACATAATGACTAGGGAATGCATTTCCTGTGATGTCTGAAGTGATTTACAGATTTATCTTTCTTCTCCACTATTAGTAGCATCACAGAACCCTGAGGCCACTGTCAGACTGTTCAACAGATAGTGTTCAGCATCTTCTACAATTTAAAGACAAGGAAGACAAGTAACATTAGAGTGTGGGATAGAAGACTAAAATTATATACATGTATGCTAAAATACTAATCTACATCTTGCAATTTCTTGCATTTTTACAGATGAGATTAGTAAGACTGTTTGTTATTCAGGTTGGTTGACATTTCCTATTATAGTAATCTGCATTTAGTTGCATATAAACTTGCAGAATTTTATTGGTTTCAACTGAAACTTTTTAATTCAGAGGCCAAACTCTTTGGGAAATATTTGTTGAGCTGATTTAGCTTCTCCTGAGGGTAGATATAGGGTAAGTTCTATTGTAAACTCTAAGGGATATTTGCCCTGTAAAGATCTGGTACTCAAACGCTTTAACTTAACGCATGTTTCTGAAGTGTGCTGTGTCTAACTTCATGCAAATATATCTAAAATTGTCCAGGCTGGAAGACTGGATATTGCCCTTTACGCATGCTCTGTAGAAACTTTTGGTCTTTAGAGCCCTTTACACATGCTCTGTAGAAACTTTTGGTCTTTACAGCTTTGACTTAATGTAGATGCTTTCTTTGTTGGGGAGCCTGGTTCAACTACTGCAGAGTAATACTTCCTATGCAGCTGCTAGTTTAGATGGCTGTGGGCCATGAGGAGTCCAGGAGCAAACTCTGTGTATCTGTACCTAAGCAGGAGTGCTTTCCTTTGCGTTCACTGAACACTGAGGAACTGTGGACCTCCAAAACTGGAAAAGAAGCAAGCTGAGACTAAAGTGGTATGAGAGTGAATTAGGGTTAAAAAAAAAAACAAACAACAAAGTACCTGAGGGAGGGCAGTACAAAATTGGAACTAGGAGTGCTGTGGGTAACAGCTGCACAATGGTAGAAACTAGAAAGCAGGTTGGCAAAGACACAGCAAAACGGAGAAAAAAAACAAGAGCCAGGGAACAGGATCCAAGTAGGTGCAAAAAATGAACCAGAGGGATTAGTGAGCAGAATTAGCTGGCAAGGCACTGGGGCTGAGATTAGGAAGGGAACTGGAAAAGGCAAGTGTGAGGCAGCAGAAGAGACCCCCAGGAAGAGCTGGGG
>JAOSLQ010010824.1:41840-51926 GCA_025629905.1 Lorius lory | reverse complement strand
GGGGGTGGAGAGAGAGAGAAGGAAAAAAAAAAAAGAGGTGTTTCTTTGAACAATATATCATCACTAGAATAAAATTTTGGATCCTCTGAGCTTCTTATTGTTCTAGGATGCCTGTTGCTGACTATATGTGCCCAGAGAGTTTTGACTTGTCAGGGGCAGATATGATTAGAGCTGCATAGGAGTTACTGACTTCCTGACTCAGTCATCACATAAAAATTCATTATGTTTGCAGACATTAGTATACACCATAGAAGAACTGTTGTAAGATAACTCAATACCATATCTGCTTAAGTATAGAAAATATTTTTATTATGGTTACATGCTGAACAAAATGTAACTACTATTCCAAAAAGGAACCATAGAGATACTTCATTACCTTGGGTTTTACTTAGTTATGAATAGGTTTTTCATCTTCTTTCACTACATAAAGGCAAGAATATAAAAGGCAGAGAATGAAACTTTCTTTCTGGGGGGGAAAAAAACCCCAAAACAAACATTTGACTGGTCTGCATTATAACATAAGAAGTTATCTTAAGCAAACTTTCAGGGGTATCATTTAATGAGAAATGGAAAGAGATTCTCTAATCTTTCATAGGACAAGCCTGTAGTCAAACAGGAAATATTCTCAAGCTCGTTTCAGTTCATTAGATGATTTAAAATTATCTTTCAAGTTATATGAGACGTGGGAAACCATATATCTCAGTTTTATTTCAGAAGCATGTTCAACAATGGAAATACATATATCATATTCATTTTGGCATTAATAACTTTTAAATTCTGATTCATACTGCAGTCTCTTTTGTTCCTTCAGATCATTCCCAAATCTTTTTCAAGATAATCTTAAAAAAAATTAGTTCTGTCTTGGCAGATATGGTTTCCTTGATCTGTTGTGTAGGTGTTTTCCAAAACATGTCTTGAGCAACTGTAGTTTGTATTTCTTAGACCTGTATTAAGAATATATCACACATTGGAAATGTAACTGAACATTTGGATTATGGTCATCTTAAACTGCATTTTCACATATTCCTTTGGGATAAGGGCCTCAGAGATTTCCAATTATCTATAAAACAAAGCTGTCTGATTGTAACGCTTGCTGTAATAGTGGAGTGAGAAAGTATCATGGTTGCTTGTTCAGTGATAGGACATGACCTGGAGAGCTCCATGTTTAGTTAAAAAAATATTTCACTCTTGACTGAAGTTCTTAATGCTTTATAGACCCATTCTGTGAGCTGGCAGCAGTGTAAGTCAGAAGCAGGTGTATTCAAGAATATTTTGGGCTGATACATGTGTGGTATTAATGGGAATTAGACTTCCTTAACAAACAAATATACTTGCAGACAGAACTGCAAATTTTTTTCTCCTAATCTAATAAATAGCAGCTAAGACCAGTTTCACCTGATGAAGCCTGCTGTTTAAGTATTTTACTAATATACAGAGGAAAGTTCATTTAAACATAGACATGCACCAGGCTAACATAAAGTAGTAACTTTAGATCAAAAAGATGCTATAAATAATGCAAGAAGACATAACAAATTTCAGTATCCTTTCGTCTTCTGTTGCCATCCACTGGAATATTTTATTTATTTTTTTTTTTTTTAACTGAGAACTCTCACTTGATCATGTAGCACTGCCCCTAAGTTTTATTCTTCACTGCAATGTAGCTGTTGTAGTGCTAACTCCCATTTCTACAGAAAACCCAGGAAAGAAAAGAGCACTGGAAAAGTCTCCTCATTTGTTACAGAAAAATCCATATTTTTATATTTCACAGATATTTTAAAACAGACCAAAGAGAATTCTGACATTCCAGTGGATGCTTGTTCCTTTTGCAGGTTTAACGTCTGTGAATTAAACTAAATGTTCTGTAAAGAGGTTAATTTTTGTTTTGAATCTATCACATCTTTTCAAATAATTCAATAGACTAATTAGGGCACCTAGATGGGACAACAGATGAGCTCAAAGTAAAAAACACTGAACCAATTTCAAGCTTCTGAATCAGAACAGAGATTTGATTTCTTCTTAGCCTCAAAACAAAATAATCTTTTTTTTCTTAATTTTTTTAAATCTTTTTTTTTTTTTTTTACCCCTCTGAGAATTGTCAGAAATCTAAAAACGCAAAGTGGTTTTATTAAAGGGCTAAATTATTCTGATTTTAAAAAGCATGCATATATCAGCTGTGTATTGGAGTAATGGTTATGGCCAAAAGAGATTTTTTTTTTGTAACTAATGCTGATAGTGATGCCAACTTTTCTTGTTTTCTTCCTCACTCCTCTCCATTTTCTTTCTATTCCCTAAAAAATAGTAAAGTGTGGTGAATATGCAATGCCCCTTTGTTAGGAAGGTGTTTTAAAGAAACAACTTAACATTCATCTAAGTAGGCACTGCATCCACACTTTTAATTAATGCCATTAGTATATAAAAGGCAATGTCTTTGTTAATGTAATACCTATATTTAACTTTGTACAGCCAGGAAAAGAAGCAATTACATTTCATTTCATGGATAAACCATAATCCTAATGTGCACAGCATGGAAGCCCTTGCCGGTAATAAATACGAATTTGCTATTTGACATTTGGAGTTCACTATGTCATCAGTTCTAGTTTAAGAAAAGTGATTTCAATACTCACCAGTAAAAGTAATATAATCTGAAAGAAATAATTAGTAGTGGGAGAACCAAGAAAGTAGCAAAAGCATAAAAAGCAGCAAAAGAGGTAGAAATTAGGTTTTTACTTACTTTTTTTCTATTGATAATCAAAACTAAGGAAGACTGTTGCCACAACTGCTTGGAAAGAACAGTGAAAGGTAAAAATTATTTTCTTCAACATTTTTAAAAGGGTTTAAAAGTTAAATGTCCTCCCAATAATGGAATATACTGGAGCAAGTAAATTTGAGACAAACCATGGTGAAATTTCTCTATATCTGTAACATTTCTAAATGAGGTCTGTTTAGGTAGAACACCTAAACACATTTGGTCTGAGTTTTTCAGTTCAGTTACCAAATCAGGAATACATTGTTTACACAGCTCTCTTTCATCTTTTCTCTATCTTCATCTAAGCCCATAGACCTTTGATTCACATCTCCCAGACTCATGATTCTACAGTATCCAAAACTCCTGGGGCTTACAGATTCTATGACTTCAGACATAGCCTGATCAGACAGCTTGCCCTGAAGCAGGGACTCCATTCCTTTTATCAGGGAATTTTGAAGTTACTGGTATTTGTTCTGAACTGGGGAGGAGCATCTACTTAACCACAGGCATCCACCTTGGATTCTAGTACTGGGAATTTATCCTGTGGATTTGACTCATTCGTTGTCCTTATTTACGCCTGTGAATTTATATTATATTAATTTCCATCTGTGTTTTTGTTTGCACCTGTGCAGAATGTCTATGAAATGCTGCCATTCTGGTTTGGTAGCAGTTTAGTTTTTCATCATGTATATCTACCTGGAGGGTAAGGCTGCAGGGAAGCAGACTTGGTGTATTTAATAAATGAGTTGCCCTAATTTCAGCACTCTCTAATTATTGTCTAAAATTTGAGCAGGCGAAAAATACTTCAGACACACAAGCTTGTTCCTACCAAAATGTTTGATTGTTGCACATTATTAACAAAAAGCAAAACAAAAAATTGCAACACATTAAATAGTAGGTATTTGTATTTCCAGATTAACAGAGCAAAACTTCCTTACTGGAAAATTACCCTGCTAAATGTCTGCAATCTTGTCAACAACATAAACAACCAAGTGGGGGATACAGTAGAGGTAGATGAAGAGGATCTCGTTTCAGGAAGACAGTTTCCTGCTGCTCTGGATGGCTTCAGCTTGGAAGCAATGCTGACAGTATATCAACTTCAAAAAGTTTGCCACAGCAGAACCTTTCAGCATTGGGAGGTAAAACAAACTGTCACAAATGCATGTTTCATCTGGTGTTAAACTCTTATGCTCACTTTGTAATGGTATTTTTAAAACCCATACCCATGTGATACACATCATATTGCTTGAGCTTTTCTTCCGTTTTTTATATTCTCTAATACCTCTAATATGCCTCTTATTGAAAGAGATGTGAATTAATGTAGTTTCTGATGAGTTGAGTGTCTGATTTTTATATTGACCCATGGATAAATGGGAGCTATTCTCAACTATGTATCTTCCCCACTCTTTGTAGCCATTCCAAGGAACAAAACAAACACATGAAAGTGAGATGTATGCCAGAGCACAAAAGTAATATCTGTTTAACAGACATGAAGTTACTGCAGATTTACTGAGGCAGTTTCTGAAAACACTTTTAACGCCCTCAGGCAAACTGGATTCAAAATGCATGGACACATGCCCACGTATCCATGTAATTTTACCAGGCAGTCTAGGCTTATTATTGCTAGGAAACCAGCAAGGGAACTCTTGATTTTTGCTTCCCCACACCTAAGGGCAACCCTGGAAGTTGACATTGTGATTGTATAATGATTGCTGTTCTTAAACAGTGGTTACTTACAGTCCATTTGTGATACTTACTTAGTGCAATGATCATACAGAGGTGCACTGGGCACAATCCACTTGTGTTATATATTACACTAAAAGCTGCTTTACAGAGTGAAAAGAGTTATTCTTATGTCACTACCCACTTTCCAGTAAACCCAGTTTCTTCAGCTATTGCAGGTTCGTGGACAGTCTGGCTGAATCTTGATCCTCTTTTATTTGTGAATCACAGCTCTGTATTTCCAGGTTTATTCTTAGTCCTTCACACTAGCTCGGGTGGTCCATATGAAAGACTACAACACCTTTGAGAACCAGAGTTTTCTGAGGATTCTCTTCATCTCTTCATTTATCGCTGAAAAGGAGCTATCACCGAACTCACTATATGCATATATGCACTAACCCATATGACATAATCACAGTTCTTTACTTTGCAGTTACATCACCTCTTCTGGTGATTGGGAATAATCACTCCTAACAGTACTGCATATGACATAAAAAAAAAAATATTCCTCTCTCAGCTTAAGCAGGGCAGAGGTTTATAAGACACACTAAAAGAAGCGATAGAGCCAGAGGGAGAAGGCTTGAAGAAGGCTTGAAATGAACAATTTGTGTCATGAAAGAAGTTCTTGTGATCTTATTCATCCAGGACTGACTCCAAAGCCTGTTGCAATCATGAGAGTCTTTCAGTTCATTTAAATAGAATTTAGGTGAGCACTCATTCATCAAGTAATTGAGTGACAGAGTTTGATTGCTTAGGGAAATACCGGTGTAAGTACAAAAATGATTTTCAGTCTAATGCCTTTCAGCCAGGACTATACTTGACCATGGAAGAACATGGTGAGAGAATGGATGAAATCTTAACAGATAAAGCAATGTGGAATCTGAGCAAAATACTTCAAAAAACTCCAAGTAAAACTCAAAATACAGTTATATAAGAAATTCTGATAAAATATTGGCTTTCTTGTGCTTTATTTAATTTCTTATTTATTACATGTTTTGATTTTTTAGCTGTAGGAAGTTGCAGATAAAAATATTGCTCAAAAGCTGAAACCAACTAGCAGTGGGTGTTTTAGGAGGTGTTTGGCCTAAATGAGGGATTATAGAGTGACAATCATTAGGAAGTTTTCAGTCAATTTGACTGAAACATAACAGGTTTTCTCTTGAGGCAAAACCAATGATCTTGTTTCTTTTAATGGAATTTAATTACCACATCCATAGGATTCAGCTCATCTTTAGTGTGATCCTAGTTTTGTGTCTTAATTATTTTTTTTTAAACCTGCAGCTGCTGTAGTAAAGATTTTTCTTGGTGTCAGGTGTTAAAATAAATTTTCATAAAATTTCTAGGAATTTATAATCTTCATCATCAAAAAAAGCTGATAACATTGCATCTCTTCTTGCATCCTACAGTTACTTCAGCAAGATGCTTTTGATCTAGACAACTCAAGCCAAGACAAGGAAATAATGAAAAGAAAAAATCCTTATATTCTGAAACGGCAGCTACATGTGAACAAAGCTAGAAGACCATACATACTCAAGAGAAGTTCATATTACTGATGCAGCAGAAGAAAACAATGTATATTTAGTTTCTAGGTTACTGTGTGTTATAGTTATCTTATTTAAATCTAAAATCATACTTGTGTGGAAATATATTATGGAAAATCATCAGGTTGATAACATAACTGTGTCTTTTTTGCAATTGTTGTTTTGATTGTGAGTTTTTCCTACTTGAGAGTAATTGGACTGATACATTTGCAAATAAATTAGTTTCTAAGCATGATGTATTGTACAAAACTGAGATTTCAATGTATTTCCAACAATATTGTAGTCTTTTCCTATTTTATAAAGCACATCAACATAAACCAAGTAAAATTGATACTGTTCATAAACCCTATTAAGAATCTTACAATTTCCTAATGCAACACCTCAAATATATATACACTTGAAAATTTTTATATAATATACTAGTCAGAATTAGCACAATATTTTATATATTGGCCAGTTGAATTTATTAGGGATTAGGTCGAAGGAAGGAAACAAATATTATCATCTAACTACTAAATGGCAGTTTCAAAATTCATGTTCTAAATACCCTGCATGTAAATAAATTTTTATTTTTTGAATCTTAACTTGCCACTGAATATTCATAATTTAAGAAAACAATACATAAATGAGACTTTAACAAAATATGCTAGTGAGAACAAACCCTGCTTTAGAGTCTTGTGTATCACTGACTAAATATGAAAAGAGTTTATTAAATCAGTAAAAGATTTTATGGTGTTTGCCTAATAAATGAATGCTCAGGAAAAAAAAAATAAAGAAAAAAAATAAAAAAGCTGATTCATGCTCCTGTGCTGTCACTGTTAAGATACTAAACTGGTTATATGGGAAACTTGGGAGAGATATTTAAAAGTGGAATTAAAATTAAAACATCTTTAACTACTTACAATTAAAAGGCATTTCCTTTCCCTCCCTCTCCATATTTGTAATAAAACCAGGCAGTGTCAGGGGTTAAAGGCAGTCTTGGAAGCTGATGGAGAGGGAAGCTTCCAGAATGGAAAAATCTGTTTTCAAGCCATGAGGAATCAGGTGCCGTCTGAAACACATTTTCCATCTCTCTGTCTGTGATGTGTACATAAAACTCAGAATCTCAGTGATCCAGGTTCCAGTGTTGAAGAAAACAGCCTGAAAGAACTGGAGGTCACAACAACAGTGAAAATAGAGGGATAGTCTAAGACACACAAAGCCTGGATGCTCAAAGCAGGAGGCAAAATATGTCAGACATTGCTTTTGAAAACCTACATGTTTTCTGTTTGAGGTATTTTTTCAAAGCAATGGTGTTTCAACAGATTGTCAGAAAACAAAACAAAACAAAACAAAAAAGCAAAACAAAACCAAACAACCACTCAGAAAATTTCCACATCCTCTCACAGATCAGGTTTTCTGTCACTTATTATTAAACATATACAGGAATATGCATAGAAAAAACATACCTATAGCAGTGGTTATACCAACTCTGTTACATGAGAGAGATGTTGAGGTTTTGTACAGTAAAATGTACTTTTACTATATGGGAGCTAATTATATTTTCTTTTCTCACTGCAAATGTTAATCAGTTTATTTCTTCAATAGCCACTAAATGCATGTGCTCACAGGATATAACTGAGCATATACTAATAACTGTAATAATCATTATAACTTGAGTACAGCAAAGCACTTAAACATGTTCGGTCTCAATGTTTTAAATGTTTAATGTGCTTAAGGGTTTTGCTCAAATAAGGTTCTAGTAGATTCATACCCATTCTTTTTTTATGAAACCGTCATAGAATTAGACTGGAGACACAGTATGCTCTCAAGTGACTAAGAAACATCTCTCCAACAAACCTACTAGCTCCCTAGTCCGGTTATGAACACTTTAAATTCTAAATGACCTGTTGGTCTGAAATAACAAAGCAGTACAGAATTTGTCCCAAAATTCACTGCTAACAATATATAAGGAAGAAAGGAAAGAAACTTCAGATCATGATTTCATAGGGAACATGAAAGTGTAAGACAAACATAAGTGGATTGCCATGATATTTTTCTCTTATGTTCAGTTTAAGAGCATAAGAATTAAAAAAGAAAAATAAAATAGGGTAGGGTAATGTGGTTGATATCTGATAGAGAATGTTAAAATTTTCAAAAACAAACCCACCCTTTCATGTTTTGTTTTGGACATGATTTAGATATTCAGGGTGATGGCAGAGGATCTCAAATGATGATGGGTAGCCGTTCCACCCTCATGTAATGCTCCACCCGCAATGAGGTTTATACTGTGACTGTGTACTTTTTTCTTGCAGTGCAGAGTTAGCAGACTAGCCAGACAGACTGGCTGGAAATGGCTTAAAATAACCCATTTGCTTTCAGCACAATGTGAATCCACAGAGGGTCAGCTACTATGTGTCACTGGAGGGGGTAGGTTGTTCATTTTTCTCTAGCTTCTGATGGAGGTGTTCAGGAAGCTGCCAGAGATGTTATCAAGAGTGAAAGACTGTCCTAATTAGAGGAGGAAACAATGTCCATAATTGTAACATGGTTAGTAAAGATGGAAAAGCCAAACCAGGCATTTTAGCTGATTGGTCTTTGGTGAAAACCAAGCATAGAAACATTAGAATGTTAGAAAACACACCTAAACCATATGTTTAAGCCATGTCTGCAGAGCTGTTAGAGGGATATTTTGAGGTCTGGGGCATCCTTATTTTCTTGAAAGCCCTTCTCATTTCCAGCTGTGTTTATATCCTGATGACCTCACAGCTTTGGAATTGCAGCTTTTCTTTAGCCCTCCTTTTTGGATAACAGCAGGAAAAAAACCAACAACCAAACCCAAAACACCCCAAAACATCCCAACCCCAAACAAGTGAAAAACAGCAGGCTTGTGCATATTTGTCTCAGTTTCACACATTCTTTCAGTGGGATCTTTCAAAATTAGTGCTGTATTTATAGCAGCAATGGGTGCTCAACAAACTTCAAGCCAGCATAGGCTTTCCCAATAGGTAAAGATTTCTAAATTCAGACAGTGCTTTTTTTTTTTTTTTTTTTTTTTTTTTTATTTTTTTTATTTTGTTAATCATAATTGACTTAAATTTAAAATGTTGGTTTGAAGACCATTAACTCAGATTGCTACCTTGGCTTAAAGAACTGCCTCTAGATATGAACAACTTTGTTTTATAAAGGCAATTACTAAGACATTTGCTGTCTGTCTCTGCAGAGGAACACATTTTCCCTACCTATTCCATTGCTGATGTTTCTATGAAGTTCATAGATGAATAATTATACCAATTATTCAAAAACTTTATACTTAATTATTTCTCATACTCCTACAATATTGGATATTGTCATACAGAGCAATTGCAGAAACCTCCTAGCTGTTTCTAATGTAGAATTAAATGTGACTGAGATTCAATTTGATTTTATATATTTTAGTAGCTATCATCATAATATTAACAATGCCCTATACCAGTAAATCCTAGAGAAATGAATAATTTTATCATTTCTGATGCATATATTTGTTAGGTTTTTTTTTTAAAAGAAACATAAAATAATAGTTACTGTTCTCAAGGTTAAGTGTGATGATAAGTCTTTGTCTTTCTTGGGTCTTGCTTGTGGTGTACTACAAAATTTGCTGTTTTCTGTCTTTTCTAGTATGGGTCGAAACTTTGTTCTGTGTTTTATGTAAGAGTCTAACAGTTTTGGTGTGAACAGAGTGGATGAAATGTGAATTTTGCAGATTGAAAGGGATTTAATTATGTGATGTATGACTGTGGCTATGCCTCATACACTGCTCCTAACTAACACACAATGGAGACATGACAATTTGGTCTTGATCTGTATTCCTCTTCTCCAAGATTAGTTATCAGTTTGCACTATGCAATATCAAATTGAACACGCAAGCCACCACTATAATACTTGAGTGCAGGAGGGCAGAAAGAGGAGCAGGTTCTTCTGAAAGTCCCCAAGGTTCTAGGCTGATCATTGAAGCTCTCCACACCTAAATTACTGGGCTGATTGAAGGCAGTCTTAAAACAAGAGTTTCAGAGAACCTGCAAAATAAAGCACACTGACTCCTGTGATGTCACTGTTGTC
>JAOSLQ010010824.1:19192-35891 GCA_025629905.1 Lorius lory | reverse complement strand
AGACATCAATTTGATAAGTGGACCACTCGGTGGATAAAGAACTGGCTGGATGGCCGCACGCAAAGAGTTGTGGTCAATGGCTCAATGTCTGCCTGGAGACCAGTAATGAGTAGTTTCCCTCAGGGATCAGTGTTGGGACCGGTCTTGTTCAACATCTTTGTCAGTGATATGGACAGTGGGATTGAGTGTGCCCTCAACAAGTTTGCCGACGACATCAAGCTGTGTGGTTCGGTTGATATGCTGGAGGGAAGGAATGCCATCCAGGGGGACCTCGACATGCTTGTGAGGTGGGCTGATGCCAATCTCATGAAGTTTAACCATGCCGAGCGCAAGGTCCTACACCTGGGTCGGAGCAATCCCAGGCACAGCTACAGGTTGGGCAAAGAAGAGATTCAGAGCAGCTCTGTGGAGAAGGACTTCGGTGTGCTGATCGATGGGAAAATGAACATGAGTGGGCAATGTGTGCTTGCAGCCCAGAAGGCCAACTCCTCCAGTAGACCTGGCCTCCTAAACATGGTCGCGTGTTCTAAATACCCAAACCCCTTACTATGGCACCACTGTTCTAACTATTTTTTAACCTGGCCAATCCTCCTAGGCTTTTTAAAGTCCTCCCCTTTATCGTGGAGAGTTGACGAAAAGACTATCTGAGCTCCAGAGCCACTAACCACCTCTCCCAGAGCTCTGTAGTCCTTCTTCAGGTTCTCCAGGCTACTACTATCTATATCACTAGCCCCCACATGGATCACTAGAAATGGGGGATAGCGGGACTTACTAGAGCAGGCAGCCTCTCTGCAACATCCCTGGTTCATGCCCCCAGTAGGCAACACACCTCCGTCGAGACTGGGTCAGGCTGACAGACGGGTGCCTCTGTCCCGTTCAAAGTAGAGTCCCCTACTACTACGACCTGCCGCTTTTTCCTGGCAGCATCAGTAGAGATCTTCTTTAGCACTGCATCAGCCGGCTGTTCGTGGTGTGTGTTTCCTCATTAGCCCCCCGCAGGACAGCAAAGCGGTTCTGCGTGGGGACAACAGATTTAGGAGGAAGCCCCTTGCTTTTAGTTGTCCTCTTCCTCCCTTTTATTGTTGTGGTTTTGTTTGTTTGTTTGTTGTTTTTTTGGGGTTTTTTTTTGTTGTTGCTGTTTCCCAGCTTCCTGGGTTAATGGCCTCCTTCTTTCCTCCATGAGTTAGAGGGGAAGCTTGAGGCCCCTGCACAGTTTGGGCCTGGAGCAAGCAGTCCTGCTTCCTTTCAGCTTCCCTGACATCTTGCAGCGTATTAACAGCATCCTGCAGCTCAGCCCCTGCTGTAGAAGCACCTCCACCAGGGACTGCGAGTGCAGCCCTACCAATTGTGCACCCTCCCCTCACCAGACCAGTGCAGGCACTCTCTACACTCTGAGCTCTGCACCGCAGCCTCCCCTCTCAACGGCTCTGTCTGGGTGCCTACGCTGGCCACCGTCGGGGCAGCCGGGGCAGAGCTCCCAGACTGGGCACTGGTCATACGGTGAGTGCTCACCGTCCCGCTTGCCTGCCCGTGCAAAACGCCGCGCAAACTGCCTAGATCCACCCTAGTAACTCGCTCTCCCTGGGGCAGGTTTTTAACCACTCAGGGCTGGTGCCGCTTCTCCTGGCTCCGCCCCCTGTGAGTCAGCTGCTCTCGTCAGCTGGCCTGACGGCTCCTTGTCAAGTCCTGTCGAGGGTTTGAGGCTCCTTCGGTGGTTCTCGCCTCTCTGAGTTAAGGCTCTTGGACCCTGATCTCCCACTGCTCCGTTGTTGAAGGCATCTTCTCTCAAGCTACTCACCTCAGCAATTCAAATATCATAGGATAAGTCCATTTGGAAGGGACCTCAGAAAGTCTCTAGCCCACCCAAACCAGGGCAGCTATAGATCAAGTTATAGAATGAGATCAAGTTGCTCAGGGCTTTCTCCAGCTGCGTCCTGAAAACCTTAAAGAGTGGAGAATGCACAGCGTTTAGAGTCTGGGATGTTCCAGTGTTCCATTATCTTCACAGTGATGTTTTTTTTCCTTCTTATATCCAGGCAAATCACCTCTGTTTTAATGCATGGCTTATCTCTCATTCTTTCACCACAGTTCTCAGTAAAGAGCAAAATTCTTCTTAATAACCTATTTACAAATGCTGAGGGGCTGCTGTTTGTTGGTCCCAAAGCTGTCTCTTCTACATCTCCCTCAGCCTCTCCTCATGGGGAGCCGCTCAATGATTCCCAACTGAGCTAACTAATGCTTTGTCAGCATCTGTCTTGCATCTGAGAGAACTGGATACTGTGTTTCAGATGCAATCTAATATGTGATATGTAATGGGGAATAATCACTTCCACTGCTGTACGGTGTTCCTGTTGATAACACCTAGGATGCTGTAGGCTTTCTTTACTACCAGGACATGCTGCTGACACCTTGACCTTATAGCTGTGCACCGGTCAGTCACTCTATAGCCTTGTTCCACTACAAGTTCATCCCCAGTTCACAACTTCACTTTCATTCTTACTGAATTTTCCAAGGTTTATGTTAGCTCATTCCTCTAATTTGCCTGGTGTCTCTTCAAATCAACCCGAATCTTTAGTGTACAAGCTCTGTCTCCTAATGTGATGTTATCCATGGGGTTAGCATGTATGCAGTGCATTTCTTCTTCCAGATCATTGATAAAGATAACAGAAGTCACAGGATAGATTGCTGAGGAACTCCACTTGTAACTAGAGACTTTCAAATGTTGCTAAAGTCAAGGTAAATGGCATATGTGGTGCTCTCTTTGTCTACAGATCCAGTCATTTCATCATGCAAGGCAGTTGGTCTAGTTAGGTGTGATTTAGCCCTGGTACATCTATGCTCTTCTCAGTCACCTTCTCTTTAATGTGCTCAGAAATGTTCTCCAAGAGGATATTCTCCATAACTTTCTCAGGGACTGAAGTTAGGCTGTCCGACCTGTAGTTCTCCAGGCTGATCTTCTCATCCTTTTCAGAAGATAAGTACAACATTTGTCTACCTGCAATCATCAAAAATCTACTCTAACAGCTGTGACCTTTCAAAACCAGACAAAACCTCAACACTTTGAAAGACAGCAGCTGGCTCCCTCTGCACCTTCAGGCTCAGCCTATTTGGTATACACATATGTGTATACTATTCTCATGGAAATTCGTTCAGCTGTTTGGTTGTAATTGCTCACCACTATTCTTTCTTGACATTTCAGTCAAGAAGTGAAGATTATTTCACTAGAGATCTTACTGAAGTTTCAAACTGAGTATTTCTTTTCATATCATTTTATTTAGTTGTGGCTCTCTGAACTACATCTGGGAGTCATTTACTGAGGAAAATTTATGAAAAGCTGAAGGTATTAAAGAGCACAAAATAGCAACCAAGAAAAATATTTATCTACTTTGGTTATCCTCAACTCCCAGCAAAAAGCACACTCCTGTATCTCTGAAATCAGTGAAGTTCTGCAGATATTTCAAATTGAGCTGAATCTTACATAGATAGATACATCTGTGCTTGTAGACAGCTTTATGAATTACTCTTAATTAATTTTAATTTCTATCTCAATAGAACAGAATTTACTTCCTATTTGCATTCAAAGTAAATATTATTTGTTAAAGGGAATGATCAGAGGCATGGATGAAAGGCAGCTTTGTGGCTAAGAGGTAGAATAATTTCAATGTGGTATTATATGTGCCAAATACGAATTTTTCTAAGAAAACTACACGGATTATATCCCAAATTCTTTTTTTGTTTTTTAAATCAAATATAGTTATAAAAATCTCTTAGGTCTTCTACCCACACGTATTTCCCATCCTTACATAATGGTGGCCATAGATTGAACAACATCATGTTAAAATATCAGTTATTATGCTTAAGTATTTGAAGTTATACAAATTTAAGCTTTGACAGTGCTGAAAATATATGAAACTTGGTCTTTCTAATTCGAGGATTATTAACTAACCTGTATTTAAAAAAACCCCATAAAAATATTCAGATTAAAAAAAAAAAACAACCTACAAACAACCAGATGTTTGTTATTTCTATCGGAAAGCATAAGTTCCCCCTCTTGGTAAGAAAATATATCAGTCCCTTATGAACCCTAATTATCCTAATACTGTATGCATATATATATATATCAATATGAATTTTGTCTGAATATGACAGTGGGTGATATTTCCCTTGAATATAGATGATTCACCAAGAAGGTACAGGAGATAATATCTGCTGAAGCTGTGGGCTTTTTTTCAGTGGCTCAGTCTTTTAATCTATTCAAGGCCACACATAAGGAAATCAAATGTTCCAAAGACCTCATGTGAACAAAAAGGCTATGACTGGTTAATGAGATTAGTGAGAAAACTGTAAAAATCAGCCACACTTTTCTCCCACTTCCTAATTTTTCTGGTGGGAGTTTATCTGCTACTCTGATAGAACTAAATGAATAAGGAAATCCGTGCCTGTGGCCTCATACGTAAAGAACTTATTTTCAAATATACAAGATAAGAAAAACTGTAACAGTGATGTAAAAGGAAAACAATGACAAATGTTGTCTGTTACATGGTAGTTGTATTCATTTCATTGGAGATCAAGCAAAAATTCTGTTTCCCCATACATTTAAAAATGGAGGCAGTGTCCTGTCTTGAAGAAGGACAAAACATATTTAGCAAGACAGTTGTTTACAGTACATGAAAAGAGTATAAGACATGCCATTTTATTATAACACATAGAGTTTATAAACCCATACTGCATGTCTGAAATATCTGTGATGAAAGATAAGAATGTAAAAAAAATCAAACTTTCTCTGTTCTAAGTGGCTCAGTATAAAAGTTTGTATTGACATATATCAAAGATTTGATACAGACACACTGTGCTGCGTCCATTTACATAAAGCCTTAAAAAGTAAATGTTGTAATGATAAAAGAGCTGGTGGCGCACAAGCCATCTTGGATTGCAAAAAAATAGAGTTATGTTTTCAGGTTTTCTGGTTCACAAACACAACTGTCCCAAACACACTTGATAGCTCGGCTGTGCAGACAGCTCATATTTCTTCTATGATACTTCTTTTTGCTTTGTGTAAGCCTTCCTCGTATTCTGACATGAAGAACAAGTCCCCGATTATTGGAAAGTCTTACAGAGCAATGTTATCATGTTTTTTTGAGTTTCTGCATGAAAGATACACTCTTGTGTGGCTAAAATGCATATGCGTATGCATAAAAACCCCCTATTTTTTATTATCTCTTACTATATTTTGAAAGAAGAATGGGAAAAATCTGTGAGGAATTCCATCCCACATGTTGCTAACTACCTGTATAAATTGACAGAAGTAATTCTACATCTTATAAATACCTGATAAACAAATTTGGAATAAATATATTATACTGGCACTTTCATATAACCATGTATATAACCACCTTCATATAACATGTGTGTTTATGATTTATATAATATATATATTTATACATATGCACATAGATATGCATTTTGCCTCTCATTTTCTTCTTTTAACTCTAAGCAGATGAAGAAACATACATATTCTATTTAATTGCTGAATAGCTGAGCATTATGAGTTACTGTTTACTTAATCTTGGTCTGGAAGGGTGCACTCTGGAGATGAAGCAAAGAAAGAAATAAAAGTTGCTTCTGCATAATTTGGCTAATGTCTTCCTTGTGTTGTATATCAGATCTGTACAGAGAAAATGAAATAAGATTATTCCTCAGGCAACTGGGATGGCTTGTTGTTACTCTGATCCATCCATATTGCTGAAGAGAGCAGGGAAAATGGGATTATAATCAAATAGCCTTGTTCCTTATAAATAAAAGTGTTAATTAGCATTTTAATAGCAGGACTTGTGCACTGTGAGTGGTATGTTATATTGTTCTCAGCAGCAGAGCTGAAGTGCCCAATAAGTTAACATTAAATTTAATGACTTGCTCTTCTCATTCTGCTCGTTAGTATATGAAAAAAAATTAACAGAAGATACGCATTGCTCAGGGCAAAGCACATTCTCCCCTCTTGTGGAAGAGCAAGCTCCTCAGACATTTCGCATACATACTATGAGAACTGAGCAACTATTCCAGCCTTTAGGTGAAACTCAGTGTCTGAAAGTCCTATGCTTTTCCAGAGAGGATCTAATTAACCTCTGAAAGACTTCCTCTCAGAAGTCTGACTACCATCAAACACAGTTAAAAGAGATTCAGTTCAATGTGCCTATCCTTTGAGTAGTACATCTCGAAACGGCTTTCCAGGTGAGGACCTTCACTGAAAAATTTTTCCAGACAAACAGGACTCCTTAGCACAAATCAAACACAGAGAGTGGTTTTGGTTTGTATTGTTGCAGTGTTGGGTTTTGGTTTGCTTGTTTATTTTTTTCCCAGCTTCTGAGATCTTTCAACAGAAATACAAATCGTATAGACAAAAAGGACAGAATGTCTTCTCACACTAACCATGCTCATGTTGTTGAAAGGGGGTTGGGATCATTACAATAAAGTATCTAATTATATGCAAGTTAAAAAACTAAAGTTATTATCAAAGTAAACATTTCTAAATATATTTGCCTTAGTAGGCTTTGGTTTATAAGTAAGGCTTCTGTCTTAACTCATTGAGATATATCTCAGTCTTAACCTGAGAGTTGGAACGTTTCAAGTAATGTAGCAGCACTCCCTTCTCACAAACGTATTAGATTACAGTCAAATGAATCTATACAACTCATGAATGATGAAGATAAACAAAGGTAAACTTCATCCTACTGTGATTCAAGTGAACTTTGCTATACTGACCCCATACTAACAACTATGGAATAAGTTTGTGAAAGAGAAGTAATTGGAATTCAGAGGGCATCTTACACCACTGAAGGGTTCAGTAACCTTGACATTAATTTATGAACTGCCTTTGCTTTCAAAATACCATGTACAGAACAGAGACTATTCAAATAGCTTAGGGAATACAGCTGCTTTCACCACAACTCTGTATTTAAAAATAAAAATAACCTTGCTGTGTTGAGGACCTGACATTAATGTTAGTAAAGATCTGAGAAAGGATAAACCCTGTTATACAATTGTGAGCCAGCAGATGTGTTAATTTATTTTCTCAGAAAATAAGTTTCTATTAGACTAGCAACCTTTTCATTCACCCCTTTAGATTGTACAATAAGAAACTTAACTTTTCGTATTAGAATGTTAATTCTAATTGTGCAGGTTGTCTGTCCAGCCTTGTTTGAAACACAATTAAATTCAGTGTTAGATCAGATTACTCAAGGTGTTCTCTAGTCATGATTTATATTCCAGGATTTCCATAGGTCCCTTTTAGGCTATGACTTCACTGAGCTTTTCTGTGGTTGTCTTAAAAAAAAATATATATAAAAAAATTGTGTATCTTTTATCACTGTGTTCCCCATCCTACTGAGCTTTAGCCCAGTTACTTTAGTATTCCTTTTCTTGCAATATGTTTGCCAATTTACCTTCTTGCATTTTCTTGCATTGCATACCAAACCTAACTTCATCCCTGCACACCTTAGGAAAGTCTTTGTGTTTCTCTCAGCTGACCCATCCCAGATTCTGCCTGCTATGTGTTTCTTTCTCACATCTTAGCTCAGTCAAGAGTTCCCTGTTTAGCCTACTTTCTGCTACTCCTGATCAACTTCTGCAGATACGGATATTCCCTTTCTGTGTTCTGAGAAAGCTGCCCAGGAAGATCAGGCAGGTTTTTTGTGTCCTTTCACCCTGCAGGCAGCTGCCCATGGGTTTCTAACAACTGGTTCCCTGGAAAAATGAATTTCAGCTCTCCTGAAGTTTGGGATTGTACTTCTATTTGCCCTCCTCATTTCTTTCATGGTCTTAAATTCAACCAGCATTCTGTAGTTGATGTTTCTGTAGCTAAGGGTTTTAATGACTAGTCCTAGCCAGCAGGAATCTTTTCTTAGTCATCTCACTTAATTCCTATATCAAGAAGCTGCAACCAGCACACTCCAAATATCTACCACCTTGCTTGCACCCAAACATTTTATTCACCCAGTAAATGTCAAAGTGGTTAAAGTATCTTGTGAGTGCAAGGCCCTGTAATTGTGAGGCTTATACTGGTTGTCAAAAAGCAACTTCTTTCTCTTTTTTTTTGTAGGGGCCTTCCAGTATTTCACTGTACTGGTGCATCCTTTGATTTCAATCCATAAACCACTGATCACTTCACAACCTTTACTGGAACAAAACCCCATGCTTTCATATTGCATTTCTGTGTAAGATATAACCCCCATTTCCCAGCTTTTCTGCCACCCTAGTGCAAGACTGAACCTCAACCATCTCATCACCACAGTTTTCCTAGGCAGTTACAGGGCTCTGGAATAGCCCTGATGATCATTCACATCCCAGCTCTGTTCCCTTGCTGAGAGCTGCAGGACAGAGCTCTGCCCGAGAGGAGGCATGGCCTTGCTGGCCCCATGGCCATCCTCTGCTCCTTGCTCCCTCCTGTGTGGTAATCAGCCCTTCGTACCTAAATAATGCCACCACATAAATGGAAAAATGCTCCTATGGATTTGGAAATGTCTCATCAGTAAACATAACATTTTTCATGCTACTGATAATAAAGGAGGATTTGGCATCTCTCAGGTAGATGGAGATCTCTAAGGTGTCAAGCAGTTGTCAGTTTTTTAGTTTCTAAAGACCACAGGCTGTAGATGAAATGATCTGGAGGTTTACTTTGACTAACATGCAAAAAAGCTAACAGCATAACTGCCAGAAAGCTGTCACTTCTAATTATTCTACTTTGTGAAAACCCAAAAACCAATACAAAATTTTCACAAAGATCTTACAAAGATATAGGCTGAGAAAGTTGGGGCTGTTCAGCCTGGAGAAGAGAAGGCTGCAGGGAGACCTCATAGCAGCCTTCCAGTATCTGAAGGGGAGCTTTAGGGATGCTGGGGATGGACTATTCATTAGGGACTGTAGTGATAGGACAAGGGGTAACGGGTTGAAACTGAAACAGGGAAAATTTAGATTGGATATAAGGGAGAAGTTCTTTACTGTTAGGGTGTTGAGGCACTGGAATGTATCTTATCACAAGAAGATCTTTTCAGGGATGTTACTTGATATTTCTGGCAAAAAAAAAAAATCAATGTCTATGCTTTTTTTTATGTGTAAAAAAAATGCTGATAGTTTCATAACTTTTGCTGTGCATTAGCAGAGCTGGCTAAAACAATGACCCATAGTTGTTCTCATCTAGTGTGGGTGTGAGCAGCACAACTGGGTAGTACACCTGATGGTCACCTTCCAACATTCACAAAATCAGTTTTTATGTCCTGTACAGTCACACTGGATCTGAACTGAACACAAGCTGGAGTGGGAGAAGAGGAAAAGATGTGATTGACAGGGAAGCCCCAGGCTTCTTAGGCAGTAGCAGACATATACAAACCCCTCAGATACTGCAGAGGTGATAGGAAGGTAGAAGATTGAAGTGATGATTGGATGAGATAGCATACGTGACTCAAACAAAATATAGGAAAAAATGGTTGCATTTAAAGCTAAATAGGAAAAAAAAACCAAAACCAAAACACCAGGGGCAGAGAGAGAAATTATACATAACATAAATATCTTTAAAAATATGTTGTCATCCTTTAAAATTGCTATCTTTTTGACACAGAGTACAATAAGCTTACATCTGTCCTCTTCCAAGAACAAGAAACAGCAGGCTCTTACCTGTCCTCCTGCAATTGCAGAAATCAAAATTGTGAGAACCAGTATTTCAGTTTTCTTATTGCAGTAGCACCCAGTCAGCAGCAGAAGGTGGAAGTGCACATGCCAGAGTCTAATCTTCTTTTATGAGAAAAGTAACTGATACATGAGTATCCTACTGCACTTATTTTTCTTTTTTAGCTAGTCTCTAGAAACTTGACCCATTCTAAATTAGATCAGTACTACTCAGCAAAATGAAGTTTCCTCTGTAATTCTTAAAAGCAGTCTGATTATTGTGTGGATTGCAAAAGTAGAGATACTACAGAATTGAAAATGAATGAAATTTCATTGTTGTGAAGTAACACAAAAGACAGTAAGAATAGAAAGCCTCTTCCAGTTCACTGAGTTCAATATTTCACAATTTTAGGCCGGCAAGTATTAAAGACTTTTCATGTGGAATTCATCTCACGTAGCTGTAAGCATCTGAAAGTCAGACATCTAGGTCTCAGCTAGTTATGCAGCCTTCCTCCAAGCTTAATGAAGAGAGAGGCACTTTTGGGGAAGAAGTCATGTATCAGGAATTATCTATCTGTAAACAATCTACCTCGGGCTAGACATTCCAGCTTCCAGTGCCACAAAGATGCCAGATGAATCTTGGTTTGAGTCTGTAAAGAGCGAGAGAAGATTCTTCTTACATAACTATCATCATCAGACAAAAAACATGAGCCAGCAAAAGAACCAGTTTCCTGAAACAAAAGTTAAAAACAATAAAGCAAAATTTGAAGTAATAATCACTTTACTAGTCCTAGTATCTGGTGCCATAGATATTTCTAGTGCCATGTGAGATATTTATTGAGTGATTTTTTGAGAGAACTATCCAATATTAAGGAAATATTTTGGAAATTAAAAGGGAAGAAAAATAACATTTCAGATAAGATGGACATAACACAAAATATTAGCAGTAAGTTTAGTGAATTAAAAATTAGATTCTTACAACTTATAGAAAATGCTTGTGGTTATGAGTGTGCTATGTATCCGTAGCTAACGAAAGTCTCAAAGGCAATTTACATAAGGAAGCGCTGAAAAAAATCGCAGAGTGTGGAATAACTATTAAAGATTAAGTTTTTGTTTCAAAGGATATGTTCTATAATATTGTACAGCCACACAGAGACTAAGAACAAGCTTATTTATGTATGTTGGTTTGGACTTTCACATGAACAGAGGATAATTAGCAAATAGTCCTGCTCCAGGCTTGAAGTCTATTTTTCACATCCTCACAGCTCAGGGTGGAGTGTCAGGACTTGTGTTAAGCATCATATTCCCAGGGTCCCCAAGCTCAGCCTCTGGAATTTAAGGATTAGCAAGTTGGACCCTTTTGCTTATGAATGCATATTAAGGCATTGCCTGGAGAAAACACAGTGAATAAAGTGTAGACAAGAACATTAGTTTTGCCTTTTAAGTTTTTCCATTGTTAAAACCAGTAATATACAGCTTCCACTCATTCAAATGATGAAATAACAGTTTCCCAAAAGAAAAAAAAAATCCCTGTTTTCTCTGATGAGCATACAATGGCTTGAAAGCCCTTCAGCATTTTTTTTTTTTATTTGTAAGTCTGCATATACTGATTGTAATTCAATACCACAATATTTGGAGATGAAATGCAAGAGTATTAACTAGCTAGAATAAAGTTTGAGTCACAACAGGCCCTGGCACCAGTACCCATGGCTCTTGCAAGAAAAACCCATACCCTGTGAGAGCTTCAAAATTCACTGTTTCTACTGAATTACTCAGTTCTAGAAGGTGCTGGAAATGCTGATGTGGCTTTATACGTGTGCTCACCTGTTAGCTGAAATAATTTTTTCAGAATCAGTAGGAAGCTTCCTGCATTGAAGCCAAGGTCTACATTTAAGTCAAAGTTAAATCTTCCTCAAGCTGATGTCAAAGCACTCAGAACATTCAGGAGTTATATCATGACATCTACAGTCTAAGTACTTAGCTTGGAATGCCCAGGACCTTACGCTTAATCCACCAGAAAGGTGCACCAGTATTACAGGTAAGACAGAGACCAAAATACAGCTAGGAGACTCTGCTAAGAAGAGATAGACGAAAACAGTGCAGTCAGGTATCACTGTTGAAGTGTGGTAGAAATATATTATTTTGTTAAAAAAATCATAAATGTGAATATATCTTTTACTTAATCTGCTGAAAATGAGCTATCTGACGTCTGAAACAATAATGAACAGAGTAGATGGAAAGTCACTGTACTAATGAATTTCCAGTGCTCTTAGGTAATGAGTGGAAAAGCAGTCTTCAAGGGATTTTTTGGTTTATTTTTTTGGTTTTGGTTTGGGTTTTTTTTTTTTTTTGCAATATACCACCATCTGGTGGAAGCAAAGAGAAAAACAAAGCTTTTGAGCAGTTAACCTGTTTTGATAACTGGGAGGCTTTAGTTTCCTCGCACTAATTGACTTCAATGGGCCCTTAAGGCTTTAGTGTACCACATCATGCGAAAACACGTAATTTCCACACTGCTCCATTCAGTTTATTCACTTCAAACAGTTATTTAATTTTAAGGGATTTGCTTTTAAGGGGCTTAAGAATGTTCTTAAAGTTAAATACACACTTCAGCATTTCTTAACATAATCTTCTCTGTAAGACAAGACAGCACATGGCGATACTTCAAAATATTTTGCTAAATATTAAGCAAGATTAATCATATCGACTTTAGACTACAGCTGTATATTCTAGGTGTTGGTAGATTTTGTTGTCATTCTCCTTCAAAATATCTGATGCAAGATGACTTTCTTTTTGCTATTATTACCCCCCCACTCCCCCATATTTTGGTTAGAATCTTAGAGTAAAAAATTCTGGTCGTATTGCCCATGCACTTTAGCAGCTAAACTTCATTTTACACTGCACTGAAAATTCATGTTACCAGGGTTCGTGATACGTGTTGACGGTATTTGTTCTCTCTCTGTGGACAGCATGTACTTTATGTGCTGTCACCAACAAATGGTATTAAATATTATGAGTACAAGAAGATTAGAAATAAAATAAAATATATATCCGTAAAAAAAATCTTACTAAAAATATGGAAAACAAAGGCAAAGTAATTATGTTGATGTTTTATTCATTGTATAACCAAATATTATGCTCTGGGGCTATTTTCCAGAATGCTCAGTGTCTTCACTTATTTTTCGCCACCTGCTAGGCTCCCAGGCTAAATGCACAGGCATCTCTGAAGTCCCCCAAGATGTTGGGGAATTGGCTGTAGAGAGACATAAGCAGGCATATAGTCAGGGTTCTTCTGCCATCTTGGACGTCAGCAAAAGCTTTCTAGGGGAATTAAGTCTTGCAGAGCTTGACATGGTCACAGCCAAGTGGTCAGCCTGTCTGCCATCTTCTGCTGCAGTTTTGTCAAGATCAGCCACTCTACAGGAGTGTGCCAAGGCCAGACAACTGGCATTTTTTGATGGGAAAGCATTTTGTTACAACATTTTGACTGAACATAATAGCACACTGTGGATATAACTGTGGCATTGGCTTTGTACCAGCTATACCTCTTGTACTGGATAGAAGGATCCCCTCTGTCACTAGAAGTCCAGAAGGGATGCTGCTGGCAGGAGAGGGACACTGATGACAAAGAGCTGCTGATGCCTTCCAGTGTGCCAGGGTGGAACATATCACAGCCGTGGTGTAAGGAAAATGTTGAACATGGCACATATTCAAAGGCTGCCACATGTACAAGGTGGGATAGGATCTGTTTTTCTTGCTTGTTATTTTCAAGTGAGGCTGTGTTCAGGATGATACCATTTTTAGCTGTACACAGCATGTGCAGACATCGGCTTATGGGACTGGGTGCTGCCTTTTGGAAGAATAGGGCTATTTGTTTCAAAACCCAAAGTTTGATTTTCCTCCAACCTATTAAAATTTGGAAAGGCTCAAATTTAACTTTTTAAAAATAGGGCTTTTTCTCCTGTAAAATAATTATTTAAACTGTTCTTTTTATTTATTTATTGTAATTTCAATTAAAATTTGGAGGAAAAGCCTAACCCTAATTGTGCTATGTTAAAACAGGTATCATTTTCATAGTGCCCCTAAGCACGTAGAATAGAAGCTCAGTTTCCAATGGCAAAATAGGATTGGGCTTAAGCTATGCTGCTGAAGAGAAAAATGGGAAACCTACACCCAAAGTGCAGCTAAAAATTACTCTGAAGATTGTAACATTTTAATGTCACAATATTTATGAACAGAATCCATCTATCTTAATAATATTGAATTGATTTGTTATACCTAATACTGCTAGTTTTTTAAGCAACTGTTCATTCCTTTACAATTACATGGTAATGAGTTTCACAAGTTAATTGTGTCTCGTAACTTGAATCCTTTTTGGATATTTTTACGCAGGGTGGCTTTAATTTTTATTTTCAACCTATAATTATATTAACCTTTAAAGAATGAAAAACAGCATTATTCACTTTTCAGTTTTGGAGTTTGTTCCTTTTTTTTTTTTTTTTTTTTTTTTAAAAAATAGTCTGCTTCCTAATGATTCCTTATTTTTCCTTTTCAAAACTAACGTGACATGGTTATGTTATGTTAGGTTACGTTGCTCCACTACCTAAAGTTCTGTTGCACCACTGCATTTTTCATTCAGAAAATTGCTTTTTTTGAAAAGAGATTCTTGTATGGCTCACAATACTTTTAAAATTATTGTATGTTTTTTTCAGTTCTCTTGATGTGTGGTGGTTTAATGCTGGCAAGCAGCTAAGCACCACACAGCTGCTCACTCATTTCCCCCTCATTGCAACAGGGGATGAGAGAAGGAAATGTAAAAGCAAGAAAACCTGGGGGTCAGCATAGTAATAAAAAAAAAAGTTTAATAAATGAAGGATGAGTGAAAGAGAGAAAGAAACCAAAACAAGTAAGGCAAAGGCAATCACTTCTCACCTCCCATGGGTAGACTAAGGCCAAGCTAGTTCCTGGGCAAAACACCCTTAACTTTTCCCTTTTTACTGCTGACCATGATGCAATACAGAATGAAATACATCTTCAGGTTATCTGCCTGGTTGTGTCCCCTCTCTACCTACTTTGCATCCCCAGTCTATCCAGTGAATAGGCAGAGTGAGGAACAGAGAAGGCCTTAGTGCTGTGCAAACACTGCTCAGCAATAGCTACAACATCAGTGCATTATCAGCATTGTTTTAGTCATAAACATGAACCATAGCACCCTATGAACTGATATGAAGAAAGTTAACTCTTATCCCAGCCAGAATATAACACATTACTGTTGGATACGACTGAAGCTCTCAAAAACATCTGGACTACACATCGCACCAAAAGCAGTTTCATACACAGTCTTCAATGCAATAAAAATGTCAGAAAAAATATGAAATCTTCCATTCTGTTCTTAGCCTGCGGGAACCACAGGATTAGTCTGCAGCCTCCTTTTTCACGGCGGAGAAAGTGATTTTATTTGTCCTATTTTTTTTGCCAAAGGTTTAGTTTTCCCTTGTTTAAAGTAAGAAAATTCGTAAACACACTGGATAATCCACCTATTTTATTGAAAATAAAAGCCCACCTTACAAACACCACCACTCTGCCCCAAATTCTGAGGCAGTATGACTTGAATAAAGGTCATAAAATCTTATTTTATTAGTCAATAGCACATCTTTTAGCTCTCTGCTTCCTGGTGTGAATAGCCACTGTTTTCCTGACCTTCTGAAACCAATTCCATAGATTCTTTGAGATTTGTCCTATCTGTCTGTCAGTATGACAGCCAAAACTGAACCCCATGTTTAGAAAAGCAAATCCACATGGTGCATTTCAGTGGCAGTGTACTAAAGCTGATATTTTTCTGTCTACATTCTACCTTTCTATATGTTATTTCTTTTTAGACTTGTAATAGGCAAAGGTCTGAGGTTTGCAACCCAGACGTCTAAATTAGTGTTCAGATATTTTTTATCAATGCATGGAGTTCAGAGAATCATAATTAATACATGAAGAATAAAACACTGAGTCATTGATTCTGCTTTCATTTACAAGGGAGACAAGAGAATTTAATCAAGGCTAAAGCTAATTTTCCGGTCCCCATTTGAAGACTTCAAAAAGACAAATAGTCTAGCTCCCACCTTTGATCATCTTTTTCAAAGACTAATCACCTTAACTGATGAAAATTAGAAATAAACAGTACAGGTTAGAATTTGTTAAGTGTTAATTTGTAACTATTTGTTTATTATGCTTTTCTCCATCAGATTAAATTTCACACTTAATATCCAGTATTTTTTCTTCATAAAATACCTCATAAATGCGATTTAAAATCCCTGTTGATTTTTTTTTTTCTTGAATTAAAAAGAGTTCCCATATTTATTGCATGAAGTTTTTCAAGCTCAGATCAGCTCTGATTCAGATTTTCTGCACAGGTAAATTAATTTTTGTGAGAAATGGCAGTGGCCTGGGGGGAAGAGAGGGAATGATGTAGGAAGGATCAGCTGTGGCAGTGGGAAGCTGGGACAAGTCCAGAAGAATGTCTGGCATCAGTAGGCTGGTGGCAAGAAAGGTAGGCTGGGCCTTTAGGTGTGAAGGTAGTAGATACAAAGTTCATGGGGCTTGTTTTTACCAGGTGTGAAGGACAAAGATACATAAGCATGAACTTTCAAAAATTTATGCTTAGAAGTGAGGCTGGAAAGGATCAGTGGTATTTCATGTAGCTGAGTGTTTAAGGAGTGAGCAGTGTGGGTGTCCTGGGTGGAGAAGAGCAACTGCTTTTTCCTGACCCAAGGTAGATCACGCCTTTCCAGGCATTTACAGGGCTTTGTAGTCTCTCTGGTTACTCCTAAATGAAGAGCCACCTTTTCCTCCCCTCTTTGGTTCACACACTGGCTGGTGAGACATGAAGGCTGAAGAGGAAGAGTTTGGGCATGCTGCTGCAAAGGCAGAAAATCTGTGGGACAGGGTCAGGCACCTGAGCTGAAATTCATGAGTAGGAAGACTTTGTTGTTCCCTGTGTCATTAAATGATAGAGAGGTAAGAACACTTCTGTGTAGGAAAGAATATAATT
>JAOSLQ010010824.1:5890-19182 GCA_025629905.1 Lorius lory | reverse complement strand
CTGCCTAATACTGGAGAAATAAAGCTGTTCACTCACATATGAATGCTTACCTGCATTAATAAAACTGTATGCTAAAGCAAGAACAGCTGGCCCCTTGCATAATATTTGTCTCAATTTTTTGGCCGTTACTGATATATATATATTTAAAGCAAAAGAAACATTGTTCAAATCAGCATAGCCAGAATGGTAGGGAATGACAGGAGAAGTATGAAATGGGGTTGTTTCAATGAATAAGAAAGGAATAAGTACTACTGAGCTGAAGAGGATATTTTTCAGATAAGTTCACAACAAATTTTATGGCCAGTAGGTGGTACCCTTATTCCAAATAACAAACAAAATTAAAAGAAGCCCGAACCCCAACAAAACCCAAACTTAGCTTAAAATTGTGAATATTTTCCCTTCCTGTTATGCACTGTGGATTGCAGCACTTACACAAAAAGCACTGAGCAAGGCTGATGCGGGTTCGGACAAGGCAGCTGTATGTGAACTGTGAAAAGGCAAAGGGTCAGATTCTGTTATTGACAGGTTCTTATTGCTGGAACTAGACACTGTAGGTTTCTACGGTAGGAAGTTTTAACCATCTTGGAATCAAGGTTTTATGCGTTGAGAAACTTGATAGTCACACTAAGTACATAAGCCTCTGACCCAAAGATTGTGCTACTGGTGAATATGATTAACTCAATAAAGCTAAAAGGTATTTAAAAATTTTATGCTTAATTTGTGTGAACATGACAATCTTTTTTCTTTTTTTCTTTTTTTTTTTTTTTTTATTGAAATAAGCTTCTGTGTTAATTCAGACAGTTCTTAGAACATGGAAGGAAGTTATGAAGAAAAGTGAGTTTAATAACATAGACCATTAATTAGTCAATGTTAGTCAATGTACTGTTCCTTGTGGATATACACATTGAAATGATCAGGGCAAAACACCAGTGCCTGTGAAAGAAAAGTCAGGCACAAGATGTTACAATAGAATGGACAGTCTTTCAAACCAATTGTCCTGTTTTCAAGTTTTTGTGAAATCAATTGAAATTAGTAAAACAGAAAACTGGCAGTAAGCATTGCTCTTTTTGATATGTATAAAAAAAAATACGGAGACAAGCATCTTCGGTTTTAAACAGCAGTTTGAATACTCTTTGTGTTGGTGGTGTGTGGGGAAATTGAACTAAGAAACAAAGCCATAGGGTATGTGTCACTTCACTCACCCAGTCTACTCAACACTGAGAATCTTGTCTAAGCTAGTAATCCGGTCCCATTACACTCTTTTTGCAAGAGAAGCACCTCGAAGTGCTGACTTCTCTCTTTGGTGCTTAGCTCAACCTAGCATGCAATTAATACCTCTCTGGCTACAGCATCTCTCTCTACTGACTGTAGATGCTCCTATACTATTTATTTTAAACCAGATGTCTCAGTCTTAGTTTGCTTTGATATTTAATTTTATTGCTGGTTTTTATCATGAAGGAGAATAATAATACTCGTCCACCAGCTGACACTTCTGAAGACTATTTATTACCTAAGACTCCATACCCTAGTGATCACTCTGGATTTCACATACCTCTGCTACCAAATAATATCTAAGATGGAGCTGAACAACTATAATCAGGAAAGTAAATCCTGTTCAAGAACAATTACAAATTTTTCCCATTTATTGACAAGAGCGAAGTTAAATTAATGTGAAAATATTGAAAGGTTAAGTCATTTATCTTTTATTTTTCTACTTCCTCCTCTTTTATTAACCTAATTTTTAACTTAAATCAAGCAGAATTGCAAATGCGAGATATTGCGGGTACATCTCTGCATTTTACACAAATCTGGAATAGAAATTAAAAAAATGAAAAAAAAAAAAAAAGAGACTGTAATTGAATAAATCAAGCAGGCTGATAACACACATATAGATAGGAAAAATTTGAAAATATCAGACTCAGCTTTAGGCTTTATGCACATAGTTCAGAACCCAGCCTTCACACTGAGATCCTGCATGTAATTCTAGTAGAGATTTGGTGTCTCCAAACCTAACTTCTTAGGTCTCATTAGGTATAATTAGATATAATTTCATCTGAATTGTTGGCTTCTTACTGACAGCCCAGAGAAAATAATTCATGTGAGTGGAAACTTTATTGGTTGGCAGTTTTCACCTCTATTTTTTCTATTCTCTCCTGCCTTCCTGAATCCATCTGATATTGATCTGTGCTATGGCTCTCTGACATCTCTCAGTCTCTACATGCCTCCCAGTGGCCCTGACTGTACCAGAAGCTTTTTTCCTACGCTTGTAACTTTTTTTTAAAAAAATTGCTTTACCAAAGGTCACAACTTTTGTTTCCAGCTCTCTATAAAATGGAAAGGATTGATGTAGTTTTATCCTTTTCAGACTTACAATCTGTCTCCATCCTATGACATTTTTTTCTAATACCATTATTTTTAAAGTTGAAAGAAAGCTCCTGTTCATCTTGCAAACACAAAATTGAAGTCATTTTACCAAACTATGCAATTTCAAATGTCCTTTTCAATCTTAAAGCAGTCAAGTGATTGTGGAAATTACATTAAAAGATTGTACAAGACTTAATTTAATTAGTCTTCTGTTTTCTATCCCTACCTTTTCAACTATGCCAAAAAAACACTCTATTTTTTCCCACAGCATTCTTTCCACACCACTGCCATAATTTTGCATCCTCTCACTGTGAAATTTGTTTACTGGCAATGAAGTTTGCCTCCAGAGAGTATGAGCCTTCTTCTCAAACTCGAGTGTCTTGTGTGAAGTAGGAACCTTCACAAAATAGTGGGAAGTATGTGACACACTGAAAGTAGACATCTAAACACAGAAACTGGGGCAAATCCAAGGTCCTGCAGTAGTGTCCGTGGCTATTCTCTGCAACCTCACACACTCACTAGATGATAATATTACATGCCATGCACATTCATTTATGTTTGTGCCTTCATTATGTATTAAAAATGTGCATGTGCTCATGTTTTTTTTTTTTTTAAATAATTGATAGACTTATAAGCTCTAATTGGAGGATGTTTTTAAATGCAACCAGAAGATTATTCTTAGATATTCTGGCTTTAATATTCTTAACTCTTCATAAAGTTCCTGGTTTATATTCAGCTGTCTTTATCAGTCTGCTAGCAACAGTGTTCCCCTCTTTGGCTATGGTGACTTTAAATCCATACCTGGTATTCAAGTAAGTCCTAATTTATGCATGTCAAACTGAAGTTCTCAAGTCAGTATGATTTTACAGTGTGGAAAATGCTTGTCTGTAAAAACAGTAAAAACGTAGCAGGAGACATGAATAAAGTTAGAGAATTTGTTTACAGGCATTTATTTTTAAGATGGATAATCTAATAGGTGACGACTATTCTGGAGTGATTTTCTTACGGCCATGATATTACATTTTATGTAAAATTATAAAAAGCCAAAGAAGAAGAAAAATCAAAACAAAATATTTGCAGCTGAACAATGAAAAGGCATAGAGACCTTGACACAGGTGGTGCCTCTGATATAATTTTACTTTATGGTCTTGGTAGCTCATAGTGTTTCTCTGCTTTATTTCATCTACTTGGATTAACACTTTTATTTTCAATCTCTTCATTTATCATTTTCATGTCCTTAGATCTGAGACAGTAAGAAGATTATTGTATGTGCTAATACAGATACTAAAAGAAAGGGATTACGAGTATCTCGGGGCTACAGACAACTGCTTAATCATTAACTACACAGTGTCTTAACTACAGTGTCTTCTTTCCATCTAACTGAATCACATTAACTCCAATCCCTCAGCTATGTCAGAACAAGTGCAGATATGGCCAAATGGTAACTGAACTAACAGTAAAGTTTTTATTTCTCTCTTGTTTATAATCCATATTTTATTCCTTTCTTTGATTCACTATCCGACTCACTGGCTACTTGTACCAGAATAGTGTAGGGAGGTGGTGAAAAGACAGAAACAGAAGTGGGGCAGGACCGCAAACCTTTTCAGCTTAGGGGAAATGGTGGTAACTGCTTTTGGTTAAATTTTGCATGAATTCCGAATAGGTTTTCTTGAAAAACATCAAAACCAACAATATTTAACTTTCATGGCTTTTGCTTTAAAGTGTTTTGCTTTCAAGTATTTTGCTTTAAAGCTTTTACTTTAAAGTGCTTTGCTTTAAAGCTTTTACTTTAAAGTGCTATATTTAGTTTAATAGTTAGGCATAATTTCCAAATTAGGATGTGATCAAAGGCCTGTTGAAATGAAGGTGTATGCTCCTTTTAATTTCTGTGGTTTTGGGATTAAGTTTGAAATATTTAAAATTATAGAATATTTTGGGAGTATTAGAAACATTTCAGTCATCCTTTGCTTTGTTAGTAGCTGTCCTCTTCTTATGTCTGATTCCTCTTTAGTGGTTTTGGAATTGCTACTTTCAGACACACAGATTAGTTTAAGCTAAAGTAATTTCTCTGCTTTGTTATTTATATGCAATCCAGTGTGCCATCCTAAATGCTCACTACCAAAGCATGGCAGAGCATTCCAAAGGAAAAATGCCCTTCAATAACAGGTCTCTGGCAAGTTAACCCTACTTCATTCTGTATCCTTCCTTTTGTAATGGTAAAAAATCCAATGCAAACTCAGTTCACCAGATTAACTGTTTCTTAAAAGTCGTTCCCATTCTAATGAAAAAAATTAAAAAAACCCCCACCAATCTCCAAAGACTCACTGTTAACATGTCCTTATCTGGATTCCAGTACAGTTGAAAAAGAAAAAAAAAAAACCCAAACAAAAAATGAACACACCACCAAAAATCCCTAAGGTTCTTAACAGACCTTGATTGCTTAGAACAGAAAACTAAAAAAGCAGCCAAGGGGAAAAAAAAAGGTGCATTAGCACTTAGGAATATGTTGCAAATAGCAGTCTGAGTGCCAAAAACTCTGTTCTGAGGTGCCATATGGGAGAAAAGATCTGTTTTCCAACATAAGACATAAAAAATGAACAATTCTCCTTAAGGCTATAAACATTCTTCTTAATTGTTTCTTTGTGTCTCTCACATTTTTGTCTGAAAACTTCAGTAAACAGGGAGAACAGAAATAACTCCGGATTGTGAAATTTTATGCCATTAAAGACTGAAAATGTAAAACTGGGTCTATTAAGACAAGTGCAGTGAAGGCAATTAAGCTACTCAGTGCAGCATTTTAGAAGTGTGGGACAAACAGGAGAAACTCTCATAAAAGTCCTAGTAGATGTACACCCCGTTAATGAAATCACAAATTTTATCCTTTAAAGACTGTTTTGGAAGAAAGGTGTTTTTTGTTTTTTTTTTTAGCTAATACTGAGATGATGAAGGAGGAGGGAATCTCTGTTCCAGATTCCTTCAAAGGTTCAAATTATTGGGAATTCTGCTTTAGCACTTGCTTTTGTGTGAGAGAAGGGAGTTTAAATCTCTGCTTTCTTACTCTGAGTTAGACTAAAGATTCTGTTCTCCTTAGAAGGCTTTTCACATTATTTTAATCACTTTAGTCTGTTTAATTACAACATCAAACTGAAGAAAGTAAGAAGGAAAAATATTAGGTATAGCTTTTGTTTTTCCAGTGGTATTGGAAGTAGTTATTTGCACCAGGGTAATTCAGATGAGCATCTGGCCCACAGACTATCCTGGCATAGACAAAGATTTGTTTTCTTTTTTAAGAACTAGGAATTTTTCCAAGACGTTCTGACTACTGGGAGCAGAGCATCTGACCAAAGTATGCTCACCAGATGGTAGATGTTTCCATATGGGTAATTATTAAAAAGTTCTAAATCTATAGAAACTGGGAGTAAGGGTGTGAAAGATTTGCTGTTGTTTTTCAGTTTTAGTTGCCTCTGCAACTAATAAATGTGAGAGAAAGAAACCCCTAAATTTAATGGAAAAAAAAAAAAAAAACAAAGAGAAATGTCTCCTAATTTGTTAGTTTGTTACTGGAGCTTATCTATTGTAAGTGGCTAATTTTGAAAACTAGAAGTAAAAGCTTTTTTTTTTTTTTTTTTTTTTTTTCTTAATATCTTTATTGCATTGCTATTTGGAAACTTGCTGCACTAAAATGTGAAAGCTCCACAAATAATGGCACAAATGTTTTGTGTAGGGAAGGAAATACGAAACAAAAAAGTGCCTGTTTTAAGGGCCAGCAGAAGGATTTGTGCAGCCAGCTCCCTGCCAGCTACTACTGCTTGGTGGAGCAGGACCAGAAGGCAGCATGTGGCAATACCAGGTGCCCAGCCTTCCAGAGTATTTAAAATACTGCTGAAACTAGGTTTACACAAAGATGTTGCATTGAGCAGTGGCCTTGATGAGCTCTTTTGTTCCAGCCTATTCACTGCTGGGGCTGTAACTTTAAGCAAAGTGAGGAGCAGGGAATGCAACAAAAGCTAGTGAGTGGTAAGGTTTTGTACCTTAACTGTCAGCTGGCTGGATGCGAGTTGGAGGCCTATGGTGCTAGAATGCATGCCCAAAGAGCCTTCTAGGTGATATAGAATGCAAAGTTTGGCTCCAGTATCCAATCTCAGCAGGAGTAGGCACCTCTCTAACTTAAACATCTGTATAAATGTTTCCTGGGTTAGTAATTTATCTCAAACTTAGAACAACATAGGCAGCTAAAGGGTACATCCAAACAGCATGGTGTAGTTTGACCAGAAAGCAAGCTGGCTTACATGACAGAAGATTTATCACTGAAGTAGCATTGCAAAGTAGTGTGAAGTTAATAGAAAAGTTCCCACTAAATGCAGTGAGCTTTAGATCACTTATTCACAGAGACACATGAAATGAAAGAAATGTCACAGTGAAAAGGCAGGGCAGCAGGAGAAAATGTTCTTTAGCTTTCTTTGTACTGAACTTGAAATATTTAGGACAGCTTCTAATCCCCTCTCTCATGCTTCTCTCTCTACTAGAAACCTATTGCTTACAATGCCTTTCTGTTTATTTGTTTGTGTGGTTATTTTTTTTTTTCACTCTGTGTGTGCATGAAGTGAATGAATGTGGGAGTAGCAAAATGAGGGTATGAAGGTGATGTCAGAAATAGCTGCTGTAGAAATACAAACATTTTCCCATCTTCCCCAGATAGAGACTGAAGATGTATCTATGTGAAAATAAGTAGATAAAAACAACTACTAGCTACTAATTATCAAAACTTTGAGATATATCAACTGGAACTTTGCAATATTTTCTTCCTTAAGACAGTGGAAGATAACTGTTCAATCTTTCATAAGCAGGAGCATAAAAAACACGAAAAGATTAAAGTTCATTGAACTAAATGCAAACCTGATGGGGATCTGACTTAATTTTGTGGAGGTGTTATAAATAAATGATACAAAGAAACTGTGTTTCATGAAGTTAAACTGAAGAAACATGAGGACTTGCTGCTGGCAGGGAAAATGAAAGCTTGAGAAAGGGAATTTTTCCAGTAACATGGTCTTAGTTGTGCATTTTTTTCCTCATGAAGTCCTGAAACAAAGATACTCCAATGTTTTTGAGAATAAATAAATGCTTAAATATACCTTTATAGCTTAAATGCCTTTTCCTAAATATACTATAACACTGGTAGAATCCAGTTTCATACCAGAATACACACTGGCTCCTAATCCCTTGTTCTAGAATATTTATGCTAAAGCTATTAAAAAGAGCAAATATATTTCCTCAGTTTGAAAGAGAAAAAATAAGCTTTCAAATAGAACAAGACAAGAAAAATATTTTAGCAATAGTTTATGGTTAAGGTAAATGTATTATTTATAATTAATGTTCAGGAAAAGTAACATCTTTTTACAAAATTCGTGCAAAAGCTTGGCAGGAGATATTACTCTAGAGATTATATTCTATGGAATTGGCTTAGTATCAGAAGAAAGAGTGATTACCTGTAGAAAAGTTCATGTCCAAATTATTTCAGACACACTTCTTTGATCAAAAAATCGTTTCACTCCTTAACCAGAGAGCTAAGTGCAGAAGTCTTTGTTGCACAAGGCATCTATAGTTGTGGTTTCTTGCAACTTTTTTGTTAATGCACTTACGCACACACATGCACATTGTTACTCACCTGAAAAACCTTACCTGACTTTTTGTTTGCTTTTTTTGTGTGAGGAGCAGCTAACACAAGCATGCTTGAGCAAACATTTTATCTCCTTTAATGGAACATATTGCATATCTCATTTGTAATGCTTAAAAAAAAATAGACTTGAAAATTTTTTTTTGGAGGTGTTGTGTCACTTATTCCCCAAATGTTTCTGCATAAACTAAAATTGCCCCTTTCCAACAAAAGAAAAATACAAGTGTGCAGATAGGAGTGAGCTGAGGCATTAGGAAAAAGGAGGACTACATTTTTTATTTTAAGATGCAGCTTTGAGGGAGAGAAGGGAGGAAACAAATGGAAGAATTTTTATCTTTGAAAGTGGTAGACAACCACTAGAGAGGAGACCTGTTTTGGGCTTTTTTTTCTTCCTTAAAAGAAGCTATTCAGTACTGTGGAGAAGAAACCTGGCTCACTTTGCAAATGAAAAACCAGAGTGCTGCCAGGATCCATTTGCAGGAGTGATTAATAAAACCAGTTTGCTTTATGAGATTTTCACAGAGGTATAAAGGTATGCAAATAATTTTGAAAAAATCAGTGCAACTTTAGATTATACAACAAAAAAAGTATTAGCAGTTCTCCTTTAAATGGGTATCTCATTATAGCACGCTTATTGTCTTCTCAGCAGATGTGGAATCTAAATGTAGTGAGCAATGGCCAAATGAAGGAAGCAATTCTGAGAAATAAACAACAGTAACAGTCCCAGTTTCCTAAATGGAGGTGAAAGTGGATTGACAATATTTACCCAAGATTACATTTGTTTATTCTATATTGATATCAAACACAGAGGGAGGGAATACCTATGTGTGCTGGTGAAGATGTGACATGAAATTAGAGTAGACTCTACAGTTGCAGATGAACTGAAATATGCCAAGTGGCATCAGTGCAAAGCAAGGGACTTTTAGTAGCAGGAAATATTGGTGTAAGGGTTTAACTTTTACCTTAAGATCTCTGCTCTTAGTGGTGAAAGGTATACTAAGGAAAAAAAAACCCAAAACAACTAAGCATTTTAAACTGCATATCTAGAGGGCCATTTGGCAAGAATTCTAAATCCAGGTTATCAGAAGAAGGTAAACATGCATTTGAGGAAGCACAGTATACAATAACTTGTTGTCAAGTTTCCTTTGAACTATGCTGTGTCCTCTTGGGTTATATGCACTTTTGGCCCAGGTTAAGGAGCTGAAAATGTGATATGTACAGTTAAAAGAAAACTGAATGGTACAGTGATTAAAGAGAAAAGCATTAAGCCAAAGAGTCTTTACATATTTTACATTTATTTTGAAAAATATGACAGGCATTGTAGCAAGGATAGCAACTACTCCTTGTTACATTTCCACCCACACTCTGGTGGACATAAGTATTCCAGCATTGCAGTACAGCAGGCTGGACACAGGGCAAATATTGCTCTTTGGGTACTACTTCAATGTGCATGCCCAAGGCAATACTTTTGAAGGACAAATCTTTTTTTTTTTTTTTTTTAATGGAGACAGCAAAAAAAGCAGTTCTAAGGGTCATCACAGGCTCCCTTTTTCTGTAAAAAGGTTAATGCAATGATGGTACTCTGACAAACAGCCACCTTTAAATGATAAGTTCAGTCATACAGCAGAAATATACACACATAATATTCATTTAACCTTTTCTTTCAGTCATGGTATTTTAATCTTTTCTACTTAAATTGTTCAGGATAGATGAAGCCTGATCACCTTTTAACTTGTTTTAAAAAATTAATTACATAACAATTATTTTTTTTCCCTGGTAATATTTCTTTTTACTGCTTGATGTAATTATCTAGGAAGAAAATCCACTTCTAGTAATGCCGAGGGAGAGCCCAAGAAATTGAGCACTGTGCTTAGGCTAGTTTTCAAAAACTGGTATGTCTGTTAAGAAATGGGAACATTTCTTAATGTACAAACACTGTACCTTTGAGAATTTGTAGCCTGGGATTTCCCTAGCTGCCAGACAGCTTTTCCTGAACTGGCAAAAGCAAAACCAATGTTAATGAGTAGCAAGATAGAAGGAAGGCAGCTATTCAGCCAGCTGAATGGAGGAAATGAGCATCAGCTTTTGATGTACAGCTTTACTCATTAAATGTGAAACTCTTACATAAGCCTAGCAAAGGGCTGGCAAAGGGTTTAATTAGAAATATAACCCTACTTAGAGTACTTTCAAGCCTCATGTGGAATTTTAAGAGCCTTTTTACAACTGTCAATACAAAGTGGAATTTTATTTGGGACATTGTAGTGGGTAGTTTGACAGTTGAAAATCATCTAGAAATGTGTCTGAAAAGCAGTCTACTATCTGCCTAGATGCCAATTTAAGAACAAACTACTATTATGGAGATGTTGTTGTAATTAATATTTCTCTGTACTTAATTTAATTTTAAAACTAACCTGTAATAAATAATGCGTTAGATTCAAGGTGGAGATTCATATTCCTTATTTTAAAACTGAAAAAATTGTTTTAATTGAAATTGCAGGATAGTATTTATGAAGAAGATACTGAGCATCCCTGCTGTGATGAGTGGTGCTAATGATAGGAAATTATCTGTAAAGGTTTGTAAGTATCACAAGTTTTTATCTAGGTTTATATGTAACCATGCAAAAGAAAAGGATCCCCTGTGTCTTTAATTATCCAGGAAATTAACATTCAGGCCAAGCCACTTGCATAGGCTCCTACCATAATCAGTAGAGAGAAACAGATCTTAGACAACCATTGTACACTGAGATAGTTCTAGATGTACTCCTCTTTCAATTTTTTGCAGCAATCTGGCCTCAGTCTACATGCCTGATGGTGCTGCTAAAGGTCATGAATACCTGTACTTTTGACTATTTGAGGATATAACACTCCTTGAGCTCATGATACATGATCTGCATTAGTGTTTATATTTAAATACTTATTGAAATATAGCTTAACAAAGCTGCAAATTTGCCATGAGAGTAGAAAGGACTATCATTTCCATCAGAATCTCTGAAATGCTTCACAGTGAAAGCTGCAATATTGAAGATGGTTAGACAATGGTTAGACATGTTTTTGGTTTTGGTTTTTTTTCTTTCTTTAATAGTTTTCCAAGATGAAAGGTGTTTTATAAGGTGTTATAGTTTGCTCTTTATTTAAATGTTAATTATTCAATAATGAACAAGTTCCCTATTTCCCTTTGTAAAAGCAAAAACATATGTCTAACACAATAGAATACTGAGCAGAAAGAAAAAGACCATCATGTTAGAACATTGATCTAAAAATAACACATTCATATAGCACCTCAGTGAATTATTTTTAATATAGTACATACAGTAAATATGCTATCGCTGTTTTGCTTAAAAATTACTGTCTTCTGTATTTGTTTTTCTGCACTGAACTGTGGACTCAGTTCTTCTTTTAATTCACAGTGAGTAGTATTTTACTTCCCAAGAATTCCCTATGTCAGAGGGATTATACTGTGTGAAGAAAGAAGACAAACTGGCTTTTAGTTAAGAAAAGAAAGAATGGCCCAGGGACATTATACAATGAGGAAACCCAAACAGTGTCAATAGGAACAATACATATACATTAGTGAAGAATAGATCCATCACTGTGCAGACCACAGTGTAATATTTTCCGTATTGGCATTTCAGTGTGAAAATATTGATGTTTAGTCTTCAGTCCACAAATGAACCCAGGGAATACACACCAACAGAACCGACAGTATACACCAATGAACAGAGCTTCGTGACACTGATAATGTTCTGCTTTATCAGTGAAAAAAAAAGGAAATCCAAACTTTGAGAAGTATTAGTGAACATAGGCATGTCTGATTAAGTAATTCTTTTTTAGAGGAAATCACTTTTCCTAGCACACAAAGAAAGAAAACAAATCTTCAAACATAATTTTCTGAAATCTGTCTTTTTAAAGCTTTTTGTTGGGTTTTTGTTTTTTGGTTTTTGGGTTTTTTTGGGGGGAGCAACCTTGTTCATGTGAATAAGTTGGATAATATATACACTCTGTGAAGGAAAGCTGGGACCCATGCATTAAGGTGAGTGATCAAAGCACTAGCTTACAGAACTGCTTTCTTACCTCTCCTGCAATAAACATATTGTTAGTTGTTTTTTTCTAAATCAACTCAAATTCAATAGAAAGACTGGTGTATGCTTCTCATGCCCAGCACATGCCACTATCCACACCCAAAGAAAGCTTCCTTTGAGGGAACTCCTTTGAGGGTTTGACCCTCTCAGACTGTTAACAGCCAGATGAGTGTTCTTTCTCAATGCTAAGCCATGATGTCAAAGATCAGACTCATTACTACTGTGGATTCAAAAAGGAAAGCAGTTTTGTTTAGCTGATAAATCAAAAATATCATGGAAGTCACTTAGGTTTATGTTGAGAGCATTTAATTTGTAGTAGCAGTCCATTTTGATTACAAGAGAATTTTAAACGTCAAGGTAAGTATATTTTCCGTTCTAATTTAGAAGATTGAGTTGGACTGCATTTCTGAATAAAGGTAAGGGCAACACTGATGGTTAACCTAGTTATGTTTGCTTTGGTACTAATGGTTAATGATCAAGGAAAAGAAAAATAGAAGAATAGCAGTTCATGAAAAAAAATCAGTGTTGATTAATGATTAATTATCAACTGGTTACTGGAAGATCACTGTTAAAAGTCCATCATAAATATTTGTAACCATTTGAGATTAGCACATATTTTTAATTAAAAGAATTGTGTAGTTTTCCTTTACAGAGTGAATTTGTATGCCTCTTTTAGTCTATTTTACTGAATATATGCATATAAATAATAGAGATTGAAATGTGCATTAGGAAACAAAGACTTTCTTTGACAAGAGGGTGCTTTTCTGAATTATGTAGATATATCTTCCGATATATCAGAAGATTTATTTTAAAATTTACCTTTTCTCTGTATTTGGGGGATTTTCCAAACCCTGACCTGAATTTATCATGATTAATGAACCAGGAAAAGTAATTGCATTGCTGTTTTGTGTGGATTTTTTAATAGTTTACCCTACCCATAGCCACGTTAAGTTTGGATGTACTGAGTATAGTAATTTGTTCAGTCTTGGTCAGTGCGAGCATTCTTGAAACTTAATCCTTGCCTTCCAGATTTAAGTAAAACCTATACATGCAATTGATAACTACAGTAGTCATAAGATTTCCAATACAGTGTTCATCTGTGTCACACTTGATAATCCTCATTTTCTTAGTGTGTCTTCTGAGAAAGTCTAAATAATTTTTTAGAGGACCTTTGC
>JAOSLQ010010821.1:0-27580 GCA_025629905.1 Lorius lory | reverse complement strand
AATGCGCTGATCGAGGCCATGAACGGATTGCCCGAAGCTTCGGCCACTGTGCGGTGAAATTCGAGATCGGTGCGCGCGAATTCTTCCGCCGTCCGCGCTTCAGATAGGCGATCCGCGCACGCGACCAGCGCCGCCGCCTGCTCGGGGCTCCCCGCAGGGCGCTGCAAGTACCCCCCGGCTGGGAAGTTGGTGAGCCGGGAGGGGCCCGTGGCGAGGGGCTCCACCCGCGCCCCCCCGGCCCGCCTGGCCGGTACAGGCGCTGTTCTGTTGCCGTTCACACCGACGGTACTGAAGCAGCGAACGAGCCCCGGCTAAAAACAGCGGCTGTGACCACACAGCGGTATTACCGCTAATAGGGGTACCGAAGGGGTGTTTGCTAACGCAGCCATCCTCCAGCCAACAGCACGATGCGGTTTTCACTGCTCGCTGCCCATCAGCTACCTCTGCGCTTTGTCCTGTCTTCCACATTAAACTCCTTCTAGGAAAACCAGGCTGTAAGGAAAACAGCCTGCACGAAAAGCCCTAAGGCAGATGAAAAAGAAACAATGGGGCTGTGTTACCTGGGCTGTCTTAAGTACTAATAGAATGGTTTCAGAAGGATGATGCTTCTGCTAAAATGACTCAGACCTGCCACCGCCAAGGGTGTCAGACCATACCCTCCGTTGATTCAGGGAGTCCAGCAAAGGTGTATAGGCTGCTCCCGCAACAGAGATCTTTCAAAACACTCCCTCGTGCAAAGCTTTTAGGAATATCCTGACTAGCCTGGGTACTACCTGGTCAGGAAGCTCGCAAGAGCATCCATCAGGACAGCATTGTTTCCCTACATAAATATTTATAAGTGTAAGTGAATAGTTTGGAGATGGGATCTGGTTCCCAAGTTGCTGTGCTCATGATCCTCCTGCAGAACATCACAGTTCCCCAGGATGGAGCTTTGTGGTGACAAAGAGCTGCCAAAAGGACCATCACATACTGGGGAGCAGGCATGACCTTTAAAATCACTGTTTTGTTAAGATCCAGTGAGCACTACAGGAGTCCTGGTTTGCATCCTGACAAAGTCCCATCCCTGGGGCAGCAGCGGGGATCCATTCCTGAACCCCCATGCTCCCTTTTGTGCCAGTCCAAGGGCGAGCTTCCAAGTCAGTAACAACGTGGATTTATTATGATTATTTCAGTGTACAAAACTATGCTGAGAACACTTTAAAGAGTAACTGGGAATTGCAAAGCAGCGGCCTTCACTAGTGCTGAACATGAAGCACATTACATGTCTGTGCTTCAGTATCAATTTTAAGGATGTCACAAAAAATGTGCTTATTAAATAGTGAGGATGCTGTTGCCTGTGTGTTTTGCCTCTCCTCCCTCCCTGACTATAGCTTTTTGATGCCAAATTTGTCAGTAACAGACTGCAAGTGGTGTTACAGAGTTCATATTTGCCTGTGCGTCTCACACACAACTTCCTGTGACCTCAAAGCAGATGCCTATCGCAATGGTGCTTGCTTTCAGCTTGCTAAGAGAAAGGCAGACTCTGAGGTTCAGCTTTCAACCTCAGGAACAGCTGGAGGTTCATCAGTCATATTAACACCGGCAAGTTGTACTCGGTGCAGGTCGCAGTGCATGGTTTTGCACTGGAGCTGTGGCAGAGCTGCCTCCTCTACAGCTTCCTTTGCATTTGGAAACACAGCTCTAAACCAGCACCTCCAAGCTGTTTGTCCTTGCCCTGACAACCTGGCTTTGCTTTGCTCCCTGCTTCTGCCTAGCATCAGATGCAACTTGCAGCCTCCTCCTTTCTGGTGCTAGCAAGAGGCACAGCATAGCTGTGGTAACCTTCACCCTCACGGCTGCAGCTCTGTTCTGTTCATACACAAACTCCCATGTCTATAAGCTACTGGCTTGGGTTGTGTTTTCTGTGCAGCTGCCAGAATAATCCCAACCCTATAAAAGATGAACTATGGACGGGGGGAAATGTAATTCCTTTTGCTCACCATCAACTGTAAAACAAATTAAGCTGCTTTACTAGGACGGGTGATGTTTTATTAACGCAGAAATACTTGCTTAACTTCATATCCATTCTGAGTTAAAGGGCAACAGTTGAACCTGATAGCTCTTGTACATCCATATGGTGCAAGTGTCGCTCCTAGAAGACGTCATTCAGATTATGCCTTGCGTTTGTAAGATCTGGCGGTTTTTTAGTACCGTTTTGCTTTATTAACTAAAATAAACTGTACAAAAAGCTGTAGAGTTACATTAGCTTTGAACAATGTAGGATACACGTTCTCGGCCAAACTTTAGTGTGCAAACATTGTACATTATTTTTCTTTAAAGTGACAAAATTAAGCCAACCTTGAAGTCAAGAGTTCATGACTACATTACAAAACAGGCGACTGGAGATGGCAAAAGAAATGCCCCACTGAAATCAACACCATTGTATAATTTTATTTCTAATTCTTAAAAAAATAGAAATGAATTTAGAAGAGAATCACAGTATAAGGGCCCTAACATATTAGACCGTTACAAGGTACATAAAAATAGAAGACACAGATTTCTTTGAAACTTTAATCCTTTGATTAAGCAGCAAGCATATCACTCTCCAGGCAAACACTGCTTAAAACAAACCTACCCCCCGAAAACAGGACGTGCAAACTGTATGCACATATTCTGCAAAGCACACAATAAAGACATTTTGCTATGTACATACTTACTTGGTACTACAAATGCTAGGAGTTCCCTACTGTGTGCTACAGTGTATGGAAATTAAGAAATACTACCTATCTCTGACCCTCCCTCCCCCCGTCAAATACAGCACCTTTGCCCAGTCATTGAATAGTTAAACAAGATTAAACGGAATTACAAGGTACTGAACAGCTCTGGAGCAGCTGGTGGCGGCCAACTGCTCCTGCAACACCCAACGTTCTGCATACTGAAGTCTATCGACAAGAGACAAGACAAAAATTAGCAAAGGTACAATACACACACCTGGGAGACTCAATGCTAAAAAGAAAGGCAGACAAAATAAGAAAACCTGAAGATGTATCTTGTCACTCTTAACACTTAAACTGAGATACTAAGGATGTCAAAATGAAGTAGATTGGGTTTGAAGAGCAGCCAGCTTTGTGTAGCTAACAAGGGGACACTTGTGACTCCCAGAACACAAGCTGCAGTGACCCCGAATTCCTCAGTGCTTGTACAGTGCTGCTTCTCTTGGCCATCTGATGCTCACGTAGTGGCTAAGCTTCTGCTGTGATGCAAAAGAAAACGTCTAAGGACCTTTTGTACGAGACCTCAGCACAGCAGGGAAAGCTGTTCAGAAAGAAAAATCTCTCCAGTTTCATCTGAAAACATTTTCAGATGAAGAACTAAACTATAAGGGTCAACACCTTCACTGCAATTCAGGCACAGCTATCAAACCTTAATACTCGATTTACAAATGAAATAGGATCTGATGCTGTAAGAACTTCCCTTCGCACATAAAAAAGACCTCAGCCGGCTGCTAAACTCATCATTAAACGATCCAATTTATCTGTGAAAAAGCCTAGTGAGAGCAAATTCCACTTTCAAATAAAGCCTCATTTTAGTCAAGGCAAATCTAGTTAATAACAGAATGGATTTAAAAAGGATTTTCAAACACCATTTCAGCTATAAGCAAAACTAATTTTCCAAGCAGTATGGCAGTCAACATCAATGTTATTACATACTCCAGAATGAGATGTTTTTCAGTAGCTTGGTTCAGATCACAGTTTCCAAACTCAAGATCTGCAGCCTGGTTTACTCAGAGGGCAGAGGCACCTACTTAAAAGAAGAAACAGACCGAACAAAGAACTGAAAAACCCCATTCCCAAAACACCGCTGGGCATAACTCAAGGTTTTAGACAAGAACGCGGTGGGAAGGAAACCTTTCCATCTCCTGAAATTCGGAAGCAATAATACCCAAATGCAGATTTTACTTAGTCAATAACACAAAGCAAAGAACCCCACAGTAACTTCAACCTGACTAATCAGCTCTGCCAGAAGCAGCAGAAATCAGAGATAATGATTTAACAGCATGACTGAGCTGGCAGCAGGTTAAGTGCTGCCACGATGTTCAGCTACCAGCACCAGCCTCCCTACTTCTCTCATGAAATCTTCGGCAGGCAGCAAGGATCTAGCATACACGAACTGCAGGCAGCCATTCTCAGATGACTTAAAATTCTACTGTACTTAAATTAGAAGAATTAGTGGCATAAATTAAATTAATGGTTCTTGTTATATGGCTCCTCTCCTGTCCACCCCCTGGCTGGTGGAAGTTGCTGCCTCTCTCTCAACCCCAGCCCACAGGAGATACTGCAGCAGGGAACTGGATTCCTGTTTTCAGTTAACTTCCATGAGTAGAACACGTGTGAGATATAGCAAGTTTGGTACAATAGCTCACTGAGGTTTCGGAATACTCTTTCAGAGGAGTGTTTAACAAGACAGTACCTTTTTTAAACAAGAAAAAGTGTTCTGGGGAAAACACAAAGAGAAGAAACGTCTACATTATACAAGTGCGCGAAATGCTTCTACCGTTACCTAAACAGGGCCAAAACTTCTGAACCTAAGGCCATTCTTGTTTTTTTCCACTAAAAGGTAAAAAATGAAACCAAAAAATTCACACACACACACACACACACACACACACACAAACAAACCCCCCAAAGCTACATTGAAGTCTCCTACGATATTATCTATCCCTAGGTTTGCCAGGCTACTTTCCTGTAGTTAGATGCTTGACTACAAAGACCTGTAATAAAATAAATAGAGTAAAAATCAGTTAAACAAAATCTTGGTGTGTTGAACATTTATTCATTGAAGAAGGTAGCTTCCTTCAACAGGTATTCATAGAGAGGAGGGCTGTATTGGAGGCATTGTTCTGCTGTACAAGTCTGACATAAAAATACTTTTATACAGGTGGTCATTCCCGTGTAGGTATTAGCTTGCTCCTCTGTAGAACTGCTCAGGTAGCTGTGAAGGCTTGCTCTTTTCTCCCCTTCATTGTTTGGAAACAGAAAAAAAAGAAAAGAAAAGAAAAAGTACACTGATCTGATTTTCCAAATGTAGGAGTTAGCATAATTCTGCTTTATTTCTTCAGTGCAGAGTGGATTGAGATTCTGTCTGAATTCCAATAAGCGAGGGTGGCTGCTGGCCGCTAACCGTGGTTAACACGGGCCGTGGGTTTAGACGAGGAGGCATGGAGTTAGCTGGGCGGATGAGCGGTGGGGGAGGCTGGTTTAGGGTCGGCCTGGGTTGGATGAACCGTGCCTGCTGTTGGAGCGGCGGAGGCTGCCGGTGCAGAGCAGGAGCAGCAGGAAGCGCCGGACGAAGTAACGGGGGAGGCTGATTTAAAGTTGCCATGGGAGCGGTAGGTGCTGGAGCAGATGCCTGTGCTGGAGGTGAAGGGCCTAAACACTGAGTGGCCGGAGTGCTTTGTGCCTGCACAAAGGACAAAGACAAGACTGCGTGAACTGCCATCCCAGCCAGAACGCGATGCAGTTGGGCTGCCACTGTCCACTACACAGGAAACAGCATTTAAAAGAAACAAAACCAAAAAAAAACCTGAGAAGTTACTGAAAAGAAATCACCAACCAAAACATTACAGACAGCAGAACTAAAAATATTTACGAAGCAGGAGTCTTCTTCTAGAACAAGAAGTGTATTTTAACAGTAAAACAGTAACGTGATCGTCACTATGAAAGGTGCAGTCCTGCTCCCAGCTGGTTAACGACATTGGCTGAAGTTCTATGCAAGCTCATCATCATTCTTTAGAATGCGGTTTGCCACTCCACACCAGTTAACCTTACATTATATCACTAAAATAAATGCTGTTCCTCAACCCATGCTTACTTATTTCTGGTATACAAAACACACCTCATCTTCTTCATCAGTGCTCTTTCCTGATGGCACATTAGAAGTATTTTTTGTGTCCTCCCCTAAAGCAGAAGCATCACCATTAGAAGCCAGGGTTCCTTGTTCCGCTTCCCATTCCTGCAATACCTCCTCTAAGTTAAACCGACGCCTGTAGTTTACAAAGAAGTTCTTCACTTGGCCAACAGTCTTGTTGCCAATTACATCTGCAATAGCTTGAAAATCTTTACCATATTTTCGGACACCTGGAAGGCAAAGTAAATAACATAGCTGTGAAGAATCAGTCAGACACAGCTACGTGTGATGTATTTATAGAGAGAACCTACGGGACCTGCAAACCAAGGACTCGCTAATTAGGAGGACTTCTCAGTTAGGAGAAGGCCTCAATTTCCATTAAAACAAAGTCAGTTTTAATTGCACAGCTATCAACATACAAATCAAGAGCTTTATTAAAACATTATTACCCACTCTACTTAAGGATCCTGGCTTACTCACCAAGGCTCCCAACCTGAAACCACAGAGATCTGGCCTCTGACAAACAAAGTATATCCTTCAGTATGCTTGCAGTGAGGGCAGAAGCCCAAGACAAGTTCAAGATGGCGAGGGAGGGTGACCGAGCATGTATGTGTTGCTGTGCACAGGGTATAACACTAGAAACGTCAAGGGACAAATACCGACAGCTTTTACAGGTTCCCTCAATACCAGCTGCCCACAGATGTTTCTTTGCCCACAGTCTGTGCAGCAGGATTGCTGGAGGGCAGCAGCTACCGGAGCAAGCACAGGGCAGAACAGGGGGCACAGTTCCATAAGTCACGATATACTGCTCGTTCCCCAACTTGGGATATGCTCTACTGAGGCTATGAAGAGCCACTGGCCAGCATTCACCTGGCAAAGGCTTTGTAAAGCTTTCATTCACCATCTGAGCTGGGGAGAAGAATCTGGGGTTTTGGGACAACCACCTTGGGGAATATAAGTAAATATATAAGCTATTGATGTGTATTTATAAGACAGCCCAGCACAAGCCTCCAGGACAAAGATCTTTACATCATTCTTACTTCATTTTCATATTGACATCAGTAGGTCACTTTTGTTCACAAGCACTTCACAAGAAAATCCCAACATAAAAAGTTCTAAAACTACATTTGCACAGAACACACAAGTACCACATTCCATAGTTTTTAACCTAAAGTTGGAATTGTAACAACATTCATTTATTTTCTCAGTTGTATTTAGGGTATGTATCTACATCCTCCTCTTCCTGCTTAAGAAAAAAACTCTCCACCATCCCAGAACACAGCTTTTAGTTGCACGAATTTTAATCACAAGCATCCAAAAATTTGGGGACTAATAAAAGAAATCCCAGACTGAGTAAACAGAAGACTCATTTTCTGCTCTCAGCTATGCATGAGTGACAATTTGACTTCTTCTGTGAAAGCTCTTGATAACTAAGCTCATTCATATTACAGCGCTCAGAGGATGGGCACTCTGTCTCATTACAGGAAAAGAAATTCATGCCTGATTTCATGCCTCACTTCAGAAAGTGCAGCACAGGATTCAGAAAGTGAGAGCTGCTTCGAATCGGAAAGCCATGTTCCTTTTCACCTTAATTGTCAAAGTCTGGCCTTCAGCTTGTTCTGCTCTTTGCTACTTTCTTCATTAACGGCCACTTCTGATGTGGTCACGTACACTCACTGCAATTTAAGGGAAAAGTTCAGCTCCAGGATAGGAACTATTTCTGTAGCTGAAGCTGCTGTTTCAGCTGTCAAGAGCCCAGCTACATCATTTAAGGTCTTTTCTGGGGCATACAAAAGAATCCAACCATCCTGACTGCAAGAACCTTGGAAAGAAAACAAAGGGACCTAGCAGAGCCATGAGGGAGGGCACGTATCTAGGCAAAGCAGACAGGGATTTGGCTCTGTGCTTCATCAGTTGTACAAGGTATCAGCTATACTCCTCAAAAGCTGTGTGCGCCCACGGAGCACTCCCTCCAGTGTTTGAATATTCTTCATACCATTACCACCCTTACCAACTTACTCATTAAATTGCCACTGCAACGTATCTAACACCCTGTACAATTTACCAAGTGAAGAAAGCTCCCAGCAAAATGAAATACGGTTTTGTTTGAAACCCCCTTCGGATTTTTAGTGTTTTCAGCACCTTGTTACTATGCTGTCTATACTTCTTCCTTCCCCCCGAACTGCAAACTGACTGCGCCTGTTTGCTAATTTCAACTAAACTTGTCAAAAATAAGGTCTCAAAGCCTATTTCCAAGCAAACAGCTTGAGAACAGTGTATCTTGCCTTCACTATGAGAAATACCTAAAGAAAATAACATTTCTTTGGTTTAGCTACACAAGGCACTGCTCACTGGATTGTTTTCCAAGCGCTATTCAGTACTGCTCTAGCATCACCAGTGACTACATCACCACAATGATGGAGCAAAATCCTTCTAAGCTGCATCAGGAACAGAGAAAGTTCCATACATGTTTATGAAAGTTTGATGCATAAGGTGCTGGCATATGTATAAGAGTTGATGCCAACCCACCATCCCTTTCAAATGGGTGCACGTTACTTAAATATCCTTATATAAATTCTGTGCTAAGCACCATGCAAAGGTACTTGTAAGGTGCTTAATCTGCTACCCACAAAGAATAATTTATTAGGTTGCTGAAAGTGAAGCTCAAAACAAGACAACTGTATAGCCTTGCTTCACATGTATGAGTATCTTTCTCCCAGCTCATGTGAAAGTTGCCCTAATCATGGGAATCCTTCAAGCTCTTCAAAGCTTCATCCAGTTGCAAAAGGTGTACCTGATCATGTGCACGCTCACTATTCCAGTGTTTCACCTTGTGTGCCTACCTTGGAGAAACTCATATATCCAAGCTGTCTACACTTCTTAATGGTGTGCAGCACAGCAAACACGGAGAGGCACAGAAAACCTCAGCCTGGGCCCAAAGCAATACAATACCGCACTGCAACAAGGCAGAAACAGGCAGCCTCTAGGTTAGGAGAGATGCAGTTTCACTGTGATGGGATTACAGTGCTCCTGGCAACTCTGAGTTAGAATTAGATCCTGGTTGTCCCAACTGTTTTCCACTGCAGTGCTCTTCAGTTTAAATTTTGTTGTTTTCATTGAATCTTAAAACATTTTTCCAATTGCAATTTTCATACGGCCAAGGTCTTACTTTGAAAAGATTGCACTTACACATTTCTGTATGTGAATTAAGTTTGCAACTGAAGAAAACCTCAAGTGATGAACTGGCCCGTTACATTCAATAACTATTGAGGCAAAGTTGAACAGTAACTGATAAATTATACTGCAGGAGATGAGCTCAGAGATCGTAAGTCTGAGTCCACAACCCAACTGCAGGCAGCCACACTGCTTTTAAGCTTAGACACTCAGCTCTATTTTAAGGTGGGTTTTTCCATTCCCTCCTCTTTGGTTACTGCCAATCTCTTGAGATCAGCCCACAGATGACAGGAGTTTTTTCACATTTAGGAAAAACAGTACCAAAACTGTATTACTGCAAATCATTGCTATGATTTCCGCGCTTGGATTCAAGTGAACAAATCACAGAAATGCCACCTACCTGCTTAATACTTATGAGTTCGGTAAGATTCTTAAACGCACATGCCAAAATGTATCAATACTTTGATGAAATGAATCTGTTTTGAATGTACAAACTAAATGTCCCAATGCTCAAGTAAACCTCCAAGTTCAAGCCTGACACGCATCACTGTAGCTTTTAGTACAGCAACCATGGCTACTTGCTTCTGAAAACAGGGCAAAAGGCAATGTGGCTCCTTCATGCAGAAGTCTGCCAGCTCAAGCATCTATTTTGAAGCAAGAGATCAGAGTCCTTAGCCAGAGGGACAGGAGGTTAATACCTACAGCACTGCCACTCCAGGAGGGAGACTGTACTACCAGGCAGTAGGGTGTTAAGGTTCTTTCCCATCTCCATTTTATACACTGGCAAAGGAAGGGGACTAAAAAGAAAGCAATACATATAAGCACATGTAAATTCAATGAAAACAGGTTTCTTCCAGAAGGCCTGATTTCTCACCCCACCCTTAAGGGCTGAGGCTGACTACCTCTGTAAAACACAAAACACTCCCTAAGAGACCAGAAGACTAAAACTCCTCTCCAAGCAGTCCTCACCAACCCTCATTCTCTTCTGTCCATGCTCCAGCTTTATCACCTGCTTTGTGGGTCTCATAGTGCCGTAACTTAACAAAAGCTAAATGCACTCTTATCACTTCTCAAACTGATGTTTATTGAGAGCTCCAATAACTAAACTATGAAAATGTAAGATGGTTTCAATCCTTTCATGCTAAGTCAGGCACAATGAACCTGGACTTGCCCCACTTCTCCAGCAAACATTTTACTTACTAGACTATCATATTAAAAACAGGCATCTCCTTCAGCTGCACTGGGGGACAAAAGGAAAAACAACAGCTTTTTGGCAGTGCTGAGAGGATGAACTCGGGACAGAAAATGGTTTGGAGATGCAAATCCTGGTTTGAGGCATGCATGTTGAGAGGGTTGCCTCAAACATGCTGTGTCTGAAGCATGATGGCTTCAGACACAGCATTTCCATTCGCAGGTCAAAACTAACCTAACCTGAGGTTCAGTCATCTGGCTAATAACTAGCAGTTACGGTACACCTGACAACTTTACACTGATATCCTGATCCAACTGCAGGTTTTGTACTAAAGTTCAGCCCTTCCACTTGAAAGGTGTAAAATACACAGAAAGAAAGGAGATGTGTATAACTGAGCTCATTATATTGTCTTAAAAAGATGATCCATAGGAGTCAATGTGTAGTGTCTTGAAGACAGCGTTAAGCTCTCCATATATCTCCCTTGCATGTTAGGCAGAGCATGTTAAAGGAAGACAAGAGTCGGTTTTCCTTCACATAAATGAAATAACTGCAAATTAGTGGTTTCAGTAGCCTACTAGGAAACATTTTTTTCTCCAGTATAACTGTTAGCCAAGTATCCATATCCAGCTTTAGACTCTTAAAAGCCCTCCACTGGGTACATATCTGCTTTTTTATTCCCTCATGAACAGAGAAAATTAGCTGTAAAGCAGTTTTACATTTGCTTTTTTTCTGCCTTAAGAATACAGAGAGATGTCTTAAGTGTTTGCTTCAAGTTCTATTACTTGAACTATTACTTCAGTCTTCCGCTTTAGAGCAATTAATGTGAGGTGATTTAGAAGATGATTGAAGGGACGTTTTTGGTACTACTACAGTTGTTAAACTCAGCTTTGCTTTTCTATTCAAGATTTAATACAGGTAACTGAAAGACTGAAAGTATCGTGTTGCTTGAATGAATGCCCTAAGTATTCTCCCTAGTTTTGCTGTTTTCCCAATGACCGACGTGTAAGACCAGATGAAGTTCAGCTTTTCATTATAGGGAAATACAAGCATAAGCCTGAGTACCTCTTCAAACCCTTTGCATGAGATTTCAAACTACTACTGCTGTTAACATACCTTGTACTGCAAGAAGCTGCTCTTCTGTGGTCCAACGGGCATTGATTTTCTGATTAGACTATTAAAATTAGAAAAATGGCAGAAAGATCATTAAAACGTTTCAACAGCTGCATAGTATCTGAGCATCAGAAGGTGTTTTACTCGCACTACACTTGGTAACATAGGTAAAACACTCTTGATTGAAACCATAAACTTATGGTTTAAGATTACTTTCGTGAAGAGGAAGTAGCATTTAATGATTTGAGCTTAGAACTACACCAACAGTTCTTCCTCTGTTTTACTGCAGTTCCTAGTATCGGCTACATCATAGCTTATGCACAAGCTAATGATCTTTAGGCAGACAGAATGCGAATTTATAGTTGCCTTTCTCTAAACTATTAGGACTTGGTGTCTGGAGTGTTTTGCATTCATGTTATGTTTCATAGCCAAGCCTTTAAAACAAGCAAAAAGAGAACTTCAGTAGTAATAAGTCATTCACTTCGGATGCCCAAATATATGTACAGTCACACAGAACATAGAATTTACTGCTAGCAATCTACATAATCTACTTTTAATCAGGAAAAAAACCCCAACGCAACCCATACATCAGGGCTCAATTTTAGCTCCCTATTCTCCTCATTTGGCATCCCAAATGGCATCCCATTTTCTTCTGGTTCTTTATTCAGCCAGTTGCATAAGAAAAGCCTACCGCTAATTCCTTGTAAAGAAGCCAGACTCACCCCTGCATGTAATTCAATGGATCCTGTTTAAGCTGCTGCTGAAATGCAAACACTGTGCTGCAGCAAAATACATTCCTGCAGCTTCCTACCAATACAAGTGCAAGGCCACAAGGTCTAGTATTTATTGTGATTTACCTCAGGAGGTTTGAATTCTTCAATCCCGCCTTCCATTTTCTGTTTAAGTGCACTGTTTACTTGCTTAGCATTTTGAACCTTGGTCAAAAACAACAAAGTTAATCAGCTCCACAAAGAAAGTTGGTCACTTTACACATATATCTTCACTAGGATTGCCACAAGTGTACCTCCTAAGTTAGAAAGAGAAATATTATGGTTTAAGGCTTCACTACTTTTAACTGGTTAAAAAAATAAACTTCAAAAAATACAGCACAGTTTACTATGGAGAGAAAAATATTTCAGCCAGTCTTTCAAAAGCACCGTTTGCCTGCAGGAGTATCCAAAGTAGGCCATAACAAGCAAGGTTTGATAACCACGTGTGTGTTCTTGAAGAGGAATGCAGAGTATTCTAGACACAAAATGTGCTTCTTGGGAACCTAAGTGAGATGTCCTGTATACAGGAACTTCCTTCTCCAAAAAAGCACTGAAGGGGGAGGGGAAAAAAGATTTACAAGATGTTTCCAGTTGGCTCCTTCTCACAAGACTGCTTTTTATTGACCCTAGATCAACATGATTTCCTTTCAGGGTGAAATGAGCCGAAGTATTGACATAAAATAACTTGCTCTATAAAAAGGAGAGTGTTTCCAAATCACTCATATATGTATATGATGCGTATAAGGTAACATAGGTAAGAAAAAGAAGTCTGCATACTATGGTGCACAGCTATTACAAGTGTTCTGAAGTACGGACACAAAAGCAGACAACTCAGTGGGAGATTCCGAAGGCTGCACCTCTGAGATCACTGCAAGAAAAAAAGAGAAACAGAACCTCAAGGCTCTAACTCACCTACACTTAGGCTAAAAAGTGAAACCCACCTATGCTAGTGAGCCCCAGAGTCCTGCTGTGACAGAAAGAAGCATGTTTCTCCTGTAAAAGAATACAACGGAGCAAAAAACCCCATGAAAGCCTTTATTCACTCCATGGTTTTGCAACATGGCAGCTCTTAGCGATCTATAAGGAGGCAGAAATTCCAGGAGACAAGCCTTGACTTTGTAGCCCCATCACTCCTAGAAAGCAAGCATGCACATGCTGCTGTACCCTGAGAAGCTGAATAGATTCTGTGTTTCAGCTTAAAGTGCCAAAAGTTCATTTCTTCACGCAAAGGACGCAGGCAGTTGTCCTCTTAAAGGTGAGGACTGCAAAGCTGTTCTAAATGTGGTTAAGAGTTAGAAAGCTCAGATTCAAACAAAGAAATAAGTCCATGATTTCTTCCCCACTCCCACCCTCTTCATGGTATGTGGGGAAGGACTTCCAGAGAAACAGCTACAATTTTAAGCATAATAAATATAACTTCCTCCGATACATTGGTCTTATTCTCACCTGTTACACAAATAGTTTTAACAAAGTTAAAATAATAATATCAAATGCCACTTTAGTTTTTTCCTGTCCCCAAACCTGCAATATTGTTTTCATGCTGTACTCCGCCCTCTTTTCCCTTCTTTTTAAAAGGAAGCCGTCCTTTTCCATGTTATTAACATAAAAACAATAACCACAGAACAGCTAGGCAGGTAGCGTCCAGCATTTCTGGTGATAACAAAGTTAGGAAGACTCACATTAAAGAAGTTTCAGAATCTTCACAGATAATCTTCAAAATCATTACAATCAGAACAATCTGAGATGAAAACGAAACAAGACCAATAACCCATGGTACCTGTCGCTTTAATGAGATTAGTTCCATATCCAGCTGTCTAAGAATTGTGTTGGCTGCATTGGGACTACAGGAAACAGCTATCACATCTTCCTGGGTCAGGTACATGCCTTTTGGTGGACGGCATTTGGAACGCTGAGAATGGTGGCGATGCTGCAAGCTCTGATACTCTCTTCTACCCAGACCTATTTTGCTGGTCTGAACAGGCTGCTCATTATTGCCCTTTAATTTACAAGAAATAAATCATTAAAGAATAACAGTATCTTGTAAACAACTTTCATAAAGTATCACACAGCATTTTAATGTCATATTTATGACAAAGATAACCTAAGCTAACATCCTCCTCTGCATGTAGTCTCCAAGCTAAGACTTGCAGATGAGCTGATGGAGCATTTGCTGGATAAGCCTGCATTAAGTCTTAGAAAGGCCAGTTTTCAAAACTTTTTAAACATGGCTGAAAACACAATAAATGGCATAGAAAACACAATAAATAGCATAAAAACCACAGCCTGAATAGTGTGGAAGAGGGCAAAAATTGAGAACCTCCTATGTAAGCAGAAGATAAAGAATACATGCATATATATTACATGTTCAAACAAAGTAATCAGTGAACTTAAACATTTATTTCTGATCAGGTATGAAGAGCTCAGGTGAAGATCAAGGGAGAAGAAGACTTGGAGTCAACCAGGAAGGGCAAGAATGCAAGATGACACTTTTCCCTGCTGTAAGCACTCTACGGTAAGTGATAGTGCTGTTTGCTCTGGGAGAGGATTTGAGATTTGGCAGAGAAAGGATGGATGTACTTTGGCAGTTATTATAAAAGTCTATGTAACTTAGAAAACTTAAGTGCTTCTTGTTTGTTTTCTGAAGTGGAAAGGGATAGCAAAGAGGAGATGAAGGCTTTGTAACTGCTGTTTTGACATGTTTGGACACCTAAAACTTTCAGCTTAGTTTTCAATAGGCATTGCTGCACAACAGCTAGTCTGCATGTATATTATTCCCATAGAGCAACCATTTAAGATTCCTACAAAGCCAGGTCTACAGAAGCAAAAATTACTTTTCTGGCAAGGGTTTTCCAATTCAAAGCAATGCTTGGTACCAGAACAGAGATGGGATTCAGGCCTTTTGCTGCTTCAAGCAGCTCCCTACTGCTCCTCCCTGCTGGCATCCATGCAAGTTAAGCGGAGGTGGTTATCTGATCACCATGAAGAGAAGACAAATTGCAGCAGCCGCTATTAATGTTCTCTAGTATTAGTACAGATCAGCAAACAGTATTTTGCTCTACTATGCTTGACCTTCTGCCACATTCTCTTCCCAGCTAATGTAACATCTTAATCCAGCCCAGAGACTTCATAGAGGCCATTTAAGATATTTGCACTTAAGATACTTGCTCTCCTTTGTAAAGTTGACACAGAGCATTACATCTTTGACATCTAAAAATCCCAAGGTTAAGTTTACTTCTGGACCATTCATGCCATTTGGGTTTTGGGTCTGCATTGCTCTTGCAGTATGAAATTGCAGTTCCTGTCTGCTCAATCTGGATTTAAGATGACAATATCCTCTCAAGCTTCTGTCTTACCAAACTAGAGCGTTTGGCTTGGTTTAGTCTTTTCTGGCAACAAAGTTCCCATTGCTCTGCACATTCAAGCAGCCTACCTAGTTTATATATCGCTAAGAAACTGAAAGGACACAAATCCTACCAGAAATATCAGATCACAGAATGATCTTACGTAGATCCAAACAGCTCATCAGAAACTGCAAACCTATTTGTTCTGTTCCTAGAAATCTAGCAAGAAACTACTTTCATTCTGGACTGCATGTAGCAATTCAAACAATAACCAAGGAAAGTAAATTGAACAAAACAGCCCTTATTTAGAAGCTGCTTATGCAGCAACTCAAATCAACAGATTGCAAGCACATTGTTACAACAGCGGAATGAAATGTAAAAAGGTTCATTATTAGATCTTGTGCCATTTCAAAGAAATATCCTGGCATGCTAAAAAACTTAAAAGGCTCTTTTTACAGAAAGGAGTAACTGTAATTGTCCTTTCTTGAGGCATTAGATAAAGCAATACATTGAAGGTTATTGCAAAGCTGAGAACTGAATCTAAACCTCTCAGTCTCTTAGTCAACATCATTTCTGATAGAACTGCAAAGTTTTATTTATAACCATAGGTACCACTTCATGGGAATGTTGAGGTTTTGCATTACTACTCTCTCCTCACATTCTCAAGAAGCATGAACTGTCCCATTACAGGAAAATCACAAGTTCGTTAAGGTAATAAAGGAAATAAACATTTACACGCTTAGCTGTTTCACAGTCTTACTCATGAAGGATATTTAACAAAAGAACCCCACAAAAAACCCAAAACCTGAACACAGCCCAAATGCAGCAGTTAGCTGTAAAGCTAACAGTAAGCGCCCGTCAGAGGAGGCAAAAATGGTTGCCTCTACATTTATTAGTAGAAAGCACTTCAGTAAAGGCACGTGTTAGTTGAAAAGCACCACCTCACTGTGGCTTTGAAGGAACAGAAGAAGTATTCTTGGAAAAACATCATTTAATTTTAAAAACGCAAAAACCCCCATTTAGATTTCCATAATTCCTAGCTAGTAAAACTGTAAGCACATTACGGAGGGAGGGGGAATGTTGTTTCACCAATCAGAAGTTGTCAAGATACCGATCACCTAAAACCCCTGTGATTTCAGCAGGCTACAAGCTAAACCTCTTCACTACAAGTCATGTTCTTCATGGTATCACATTGACAGAGAACAAACAAACTGACATTCACCATTAAGCTATCTGTTACCTCCTTTTTGGCTTCTTTTTTGGGGTCATAATCACTATCATTTCCATCCATTGGATGCGCTTCTTCTACATCATCATCACTGAGGAGAGATATTATAAGAAGCTGGTCATTTTATCTATTTTTTAACCCCATATATAAGTATGTATCAGAGTAAGACACAATTATCCAAGTATAGAGCATCTCACAGTTACCTGTAGTTTTCAAAAGAGAACTGTTACAAACATACTTCCTCTGTTAAATTCTAATAATTACGATGACAAACAAGCAATCCCAAACTGGAGCTTCAAAATGACTTTTAACAGTGATGGTACTGGTACTGCTCTGCTGAAATATTTTGGTGTCACCTTTTTGCAATACAACCACTTGTGCCAGCATGAACGCGTACGTGGTCAACTATACCAAGGCTACAAATAACCTTTCATTTGCCACGTTAGCCTGTGCAGAGCAAAAGGGGACAATGTAAGATGGGAAAACACAGGACTGCTTGTCACCAAAGTGCTCAAGATCTAGTAACTGGGAATGAAATCTGCCGAATTAAACCAAAAAGGTTGAAAAGATAACAGTTAGTTTAGTCAAGTCCAATCCACTGATTCACACAGTATGATTCCTGAATAAATCAATGTAAGAACACCACAAAACTGTTCAGTTATTGAAAAATAGATCAAAAAATGTTGTATCAGAAGCAAATGGATTTTCTTCTGTAATTGTTCAGCTGCAGGGTCACAAGTAAGCATACTGATTTTAGATTTCAGGAGTTCTTGTCAATAACGTAATTAAAGAAGACACTTTTGCTCTAGGTGGACAGTTCTCTGAAGATGTAAAAGCATGCTTTCCAACATGAACTTCATTATGTTCCTTATACATTCAACATATAAAATTTCTGTAAAAAGAGAAAAGTAAGCTAACACTCCAATATAATAAGTGCAGTATAATTTCAATTTCATAGTAACTAGGGGAAACGTCATTTCCTTCTGTTCAAGACAATTTAAAACTATTTTGAGCTCTAATTCTCTTTGACCAATGGTGGCTCTAAGTCTCCTAAAATAAGACTTTATGTAAAGCTTTGTTATAAATCACTATTTGGGCACTCTAATTGCTACAGCTCTTTATAGTAGTTGATCTTTCAGTTTTAACTCCATTCTAGTGCAAAAAGACTACAGAAAATCCCCCACCCACAAACCCACTGTACTCCCCACACGAAAATAGAGGGTTAGACTTCCCAAATGAAGCATTATTTATAAACCACATTCCCAGACTTCTTTTAAACCCTTGTGTTTTACAGTTATCCATTAAAGCACTTCAGTATGTTACAACAACTGGAGTGATACAGCTCTCAAAGCACAGGTACCAAACCCCTTGCTAAATGATGCTCAGACCTAAAAATACGGTTCATACTGAAACATAGTGGATGAAAATTACGCTGGCATCCGTACTCTAAGAACCTAAAACTTACCTGTCACCTTGATTATTTCTATTAGCCAGTTTCCGAGCCTGTCGATCCATCAAGCTTGTCCTAGAGCGAGTTTTTTTCCAAGAATAGTAGTATTTTACAAGGCTTGCAATAGTCTTGTCTGGAAGCTAAAAGAATTCATTAATACTTGTTAAAATGAAAATTGCAGCCCAAGATTTTAATTCTGCTCTCTTTATAATCACCTTTACCCAAATATTTTAAATGCATGGATGAGATGGAAAAAAAGGATGTTTTTTGTATTTTTTTTAAAAGAGAAGGGAACAAAAGGTTTTATTAGAGGGGAAAAAAACTATAGGTCCAAGGGACATGATGAAATTAACTTAAATCTTACATTCAAGGTTGTTCCTGAAGCTTTTACACGGAAATCATGAGACTTAACCCAACAGGAGCCTCAGTTCTTAGGGCTTCTGAATTGTTTAATGCTTCTGATTAAAATATTATTTTACCATTTGCTGGATCCTGTGAAAGCTCTTTCCATGGAAGCTAAATGCTTGTTCAAATAGGACTTTATCTTCGACTGTCCATTCATCAGGGAAAGGAGTGAAGTTGGGCAGATCCGCAAGGGACTTCTCAATATTGTGTTTATGCCAGAACAACATGCCGAGAGCCTTTGAAAAGAAACAGTCCCTTTTTGGATTTAGTCAACTTTCTAAAATGGTGAGACAAGTTAAAAAAAGGCAATTTATTTATTTAAAGCAAAATCTGACTACCAGAACCCCTTCTCAAAATGTATTTACAATTTTATTGACTATGCACTATAGGTTACAGAACTCTCTTTGGAGACAGTATGAAGAGTGGGCACATCTGTACTTCATTAAAGGTAGGAAAGCTAGGCAATTTAAGGTTGGCATGGCAGCAATAATTCTGGACGAGCATGAACTAGGCTGACAGGCTCAAATCTGACCTGCTTTCTTCCTTTACAAGTAGGTATCACCTACACAGTTCCTTACAGGTCTTCAGGCCTTTATTACCAGCCCATTCAAAAGAGAAAACAAAAATACTTTTCAGCAGCCAGAGGATCATCCAAAATGCAAGTCTGAAAGGTCAAAGTGAGAGTGGTCTTTCTACAACTCTCCAATCCACAAACAGCACGGCCATTTCCATGTCATGTGCACCTAATAAGGAATGGAAATTTAAATACACTTTCTTAATTTCTTTATATTCTTAAAGCTGATTAGACTTTCTGCCAGAGAATCAAGGACAGATTTGAAGCCAGGTTTCACAATGGGAAATGTAATCCACTCAAGTTTCAACCACACTTCAGTTTCAACCTGCTCTAGTGGAAGGTGTCCCTGCCCATGCAGGGGGTCGGAACTGGCTGAGCTTTAAGGTCCCTTCCAACCCAAACCAGTCTATGGTTCTATCTACGATACAGTGCAGACATGATGACCGCTTGCTCATCAGCTCTCTAAACCCCTGACTTCACATCTCTTAATAACCTGGACACAGCAAACCTCTTTTCCTGTGAAAATGGCAAGTAACAAGCAACCTCCTGCAAAGATAACTTTTATTCCACTGTGAACAGTTTAAAATATTTTGTACCACAAGTTACTTTGGAAATTGGTCTTTTGCACAGACTTAGTTTAAGATCCCTCAGTTCCCTCTCTCCCCTAATAAAAGCCAGAGCAGAAACAAACATCACCAAACTGCAGGCATTCTGGACATCGCAATATTGGCAGCTTCTCTTTCAGACAGCAGTTGGCTAGCAAGTCATTGTTATTACAAGCTTCCATCATCCAAAACTCGACCGTACAACTTATTTCTGCTTGTACACCAAATATTTTTTGCAATTTGTAGTATCACTTTTACAGAAACAGGTTAATTTATGAAGAAAATGACAACAGCACTAAGTGCAGAGCAGCAAAGTTTTATCCTGTACTTTTTACAGGATGGTGACTAAAGGTTATTAGAAAAAAAAACAAACCCAAAGTGAACTTGTTTCTTATTCTCAACCCTCGAATTTCTCTTTTCCTGCCTCTGAAAAACACTTCAAGTTTGTCTCTCTGATTTAAATACACAAGAAACCTTCCCAACGGTGTCCTTACCACAATTAACGGTTACAAATGGCACCATATTTGAATTCTAATATTAAACCTTAAATTTGTAAGCTGCTTTCCTAAGGAATTCTTTAACTAAATATACACACACAATTGCATGACATGCCCAGTGTATCAAGAAACATACCAAACCTTTTCAAAAGTGCACATTACAAGCTGAGCATGTCATGAAAACAAAGAGCTCAATCTTTTGCAGAGAATCCAGACCACAACTGTATGCAGATCCATTTAACTGCAGTGTTTGCTGCCGTGCCTGAAGAGAAACAGCGTTAATTAATGGTAACCAAAGGGAAAAGAGTAAAAAGAAAAGAGTTGTGTTATTCTTTCAGATTAAAAAGAATCCTTTAAATGAGCACTCTCATTTCATAGCACTTACCTGTTCCACATTGTATCCATGTTTTTCCTTTGCTATTGCTATATATTCATCCACTGTAACAAAGCAATGTCAGAATTATTCTTTAGTACTTTTAGTTCTGCTATAAGGTGACACAGAATTAGCCATCTATCATGGGAAAATGGTCTTCCCACGCTTTAACACACTATATAGGCCCAGATCCCCCAAAACCTTACATATATTCGTAGCTTTCAAATAATAAACCCACTAGTTTTATTTTAATCAACCTTTTACACAAGCCAGTTTTCAGTGGAAAAGATACTTTCTTTCACATTTTTATCATAACAAAGCCACAGAGGCTCATCATTTATTTAAATCAGAGACCAGCTAGTTATTGAAAGGCTATGTCTTCCTGGAACCCACTCCAAAGAACACAGACACCTGGGTTAGTCTTAAATTGAACTACTTCTACTGTTCGTACTCCCAAACACGTTAAAAATTAATGTAAAGAGATTCTAGATCAATGATTACGCATAGTCTTGATATTTCATAGGTTTCGCTGACCAACATTCATGTTAACCATGGGACCAAGTCAGTTTTCAATAGAGAATATAAAGGCTGAATAATCAGGTCATCAAATTCATCAGTAACATTTTTAAGTGATCTCTGGCCATACCAAAGCCAGCTTTGTGCTGGGCTCTTGCCCTCACTTTGCAATCAAGTCCTGCTAGTTTCGATCTTCAACGGGTAACTTGCATTTTTAAAGAAACACTCTTCACCTTCTACAGTTCCCAGTTAAGTGGCAACTGAATGTAGCTGAAAGGAAACACGACTGAGAAAGGGAAATAATGATATCCTCAATATTCAAGCAGATCACAGATGCCCTTGCCACTATTTCTTTTGCAGTTTAAAGTGTTGAGTAACCAGAGGTGTAGAGCATTTTATTCCTAATTGTTCTACAGTAGAAGGTATGTTCCTTCAACTACCAACTACTGGTAACAGACAGAAACTGTTCTTGAGGACCAGGTTCTCCTGACTGCATCCTCAAAGTTTATTCCCCTATATTACATATGGGAAATTCTAGCATAGGAGGCAGGTTTAAACTAGATTAAACAGGTAACTCTTCACATTTAGTCAGATGAGTCCCATCACTTTAGAAGGGAAAAAATGCTCAGTTTTTCCTGATAAGACAGCAATAATAATTCCCCCCTAAATGTGGCCTCAACACATCTTTTCCGGATTTTTCCACTGCAAATTCTTCTAGCAATTTAGAGCAGCAAGTTCCACATGTTTAGATGTTTTATTCTTTTACTAATAACTAAGGTTTTACAGACACTGATGATAAATCAACACAGGTTTTGATTTGAAACAAAGACTTAACTATAAAATAAGAGAAGGTCATCTTTCCTTTCTGTGGAGTTCTCTAAATAAAAAATAGAAGAGAAGCTTTGTATTTAATTTACCATTTGCAGTTTCACTGTGTGTAAAAAAGCAGAATGAACAGGCAGACCAGAAACAATTTTTTAGTTAGAATTAAGCATCTGAATTCCTAAGCAGGGAAGGACTTACACTTGGCATCTGGAATATTATGATATGGAGACCATACAAGCATCCCTCCATTATCTTTATCAGTATATTTTGTGGCACCTGTAAGAAAACACGTAAGTTTCAGTATTTATAAATACGATCTTGAGAACAACTATTCACAGGACAGTAAATAAAAGTCAACCACATTAAGAAGTCCAGCCTAGCTACTGCAGGAGGAGAGAGGGCATTAAAAATGCCACATTATTTCCTCAAGACATTGAATTTTGTGAACGGCTGAATTTGAACACCACTCTTACAAGGTTCAGTCATAACTGGATATTAGACAGGATCATGGTTACCGCAACTGCAGCATTAAAGTGCATTGCTAAAGTTGGCTGCGTGCAAAATTTAGAGGTGCTTGTGCTGGAATAGTCCTCCAGAAGTTAAGATTTCTATCAGCACATCTGTCACTATCATAGAGTATCAAGATCTACTGTGTTAAAACACATACTCCCCAACAACGAAAGATAAACGACAACGAAAAGAGGGTAGGAAACAGTCACCATCCCCGACCTTTCAACAAGGAAAGGTCCTAACAACTGTGCACAAAGTAACTGTTAACCTGTCTCTAGTTTTGATTTTCATAGCTATGCAATTCTGATATTCATAGCCAACTGGGTGGCTACCTTGTTTTGTTTGCTCTTCACCTCCATCTGAATGTAGCAAGCAAAGCAGTCCAAGTTACCTAACCTATCAGAAGACAGCAATACTGATGCAACCTCATAAAAGCACTACATCATTGTCTTTGATTTAAAAAACCCCACATGCACTGAAAAAAAAAAAGGAGACTCCCAATACTGGACCAGCACTAACTACTTTTTATTACTGTTTCACAAACATAAGCTACTGCATCGAGCTTCTTACAATCTATTTGTTTAACAGTTTATCTTGCTAAGATATTGCTCAACAACTGGACCATTTACACTTGTGTCAGTATGAATTCCTTGAGGAATCACCCTCAGAGGAATTTTCCTTGTATCCTTCTTGGAGAAGGACCGGTTTATTTTTTTTCCCCCTCAGTGAAACAAATAACTTTTCACTCCATTTTAACCTGCCACACTTTATATTTAGGTTCTACATCTTGTTGAAGGAAACAGAACAAAACAAATCAATGCCTTGGGAAAGAGAACTTAGTGCTTTCTAATTAGGTACTGTGTTTTGGTGTTCTGCTTTAGTTTGGCAGCCTTCTGTATTTGCTATCATCTTTGCAATCTTTAGATCCATTACAACTGTGAACTTGAAAACCAGGTAATTAAACTAAAAGAAGTCGTGTCTTCCCAATTGAGACATGTAAGACAAATAGTCTAAATGCACCATAAACTCTGTAATAAGTGAAAAACGTATACAGTCGTAAAGCACCAGTTTCAAGGCATAAGCAGTACTGAACTCTGAAAGGGTTTTGGTGGGTAAGAACCAATTCCTCATTATAACATTCTCCTTTAGAACAAAAAAGGCATGCCAACTGTAGTTATCAGAAATGCAATACTTCATGAAGAATAATGCAAACAAGTTACATTCACATTTCCCATCCATTCTACTTTTATCAGAAGTAAATGACTGCTACCCTGTACTCCCCTCTAACTAAGAAATGAGCACAAGACCACTACAAAATGCATCAGAATTTCAGGTTGTGTGCAAGAAGCAGCTAAACCCTCAGTTATTTCCAAATCCTGGGCAGACACCTGCAAGCAAGCAGATATCATGGATATTATTAGATGAAAACCTTAAGTTTCAGAGTCCTATCATTTGTGCCTGCAGAAGATCACATATGCAGTGGCATATGTGACACCCCTACTGAGGTGCCAGCCTCACATGACTAACAAACAGCTCCCACCAGGACACCCCTTTTTGAAGCATTGCTGTTTCTCCAGTAGGATCAGACAACTGTTTCCATGCCAGGGGCATCTTCACACTGCCAAAAGGAAAGTAAGAATGACACAGGACAATGGGTTGCACACAGGGAGCTTGCAAGGGGGTTGGACTAGATGATCTTTTGAGGTCCCTTCCAACCCTTGGGATTCTGTGATCCTGTCAACACTGGATGTCCATAGCTACAGTCCAGGGATCCCTCCATCTCCACATGATCTATCTTTATGACAACTGCTTCTCATCCTTTGTGCCCCAAGTATTCAAGTCAGCAGCACTCCCCCCTGCAGAAAGGCTGTGTTTTAGCTCAAGGGCAGCATGATCTACATCTGCAAATTCCATTCTTATTATGGATAGTAGCTGGAAATACCAGGCAACATGTTAACCAAAGCATGTTAGAAGAGCAGAGTTGTAAGCCAATAAGGAAGAAAAGGACTGCAAGCTGCATCTCAAACATGACAAATCTCCCTCTGCCCAAACCCCACATTCAAACCACTTCGGAAGAGGTTTCTGTACTTGAGTGAACTGTACGGAATAGAGAAACTGTAGCAGCGAACTGACACTTGTTCAATTTCAGCTTAACCTTAGGACTGGAAATCTTAAAAATATGTAAATAAAAAAAAAACAATCACGGAATGTGAGGACAGATTGTGTGGAATAACTGGAAGAAATTACGTACTTCACCTCACCATTTAATAACTTTGATTTAAGGAAGCCTGTTTTCATATAGGAAGACTAGAGGGAGAAAATTACAAGGATGTACCCAGAAATGGATTCCCTAAGTGACCTTAAAAGTTACAAAGTGTTCTTCTTGACAGCCCCTCCTCACCCCTGAGAAGAGGGCAGATGGGCAGTAAGTATTTCTGTATTTAGCAAACAAAATTCATACTAAAGCTTTTGGGAAGTCCAACTCTGAGCAGAGTAAAACTTCTCCAGCAGTTATCTCACATGTAGATGACACAACACAATGGTACTTCTGCAGTGATGGCACTCTCCACTGCGCTTCCCAAGAGAACACAAGCAGCCCATAACAAAGATATCAGCTTTGTAACATCCTGCTGCATCTATAGGTGGGTCGGAAAGTACAGGCAGAAACAATTTCATCTCAAGAATATAAAGTCCTAGAGGAAAACCAGCAGGGAGATTAGAACCTGGAGTGCAGGCGATACCTAATTTACCGAGTGAATAAACTAAGGAAATTTAGGATTTTGATTAAAACTGCTTTCTGCAGTAAAAAAAATTTCTCTCATTGCAGTAGTATCTGGTGACAGAATGCTTCTTCCCTTACAACTAACACACTTTTTTCATTAAAAAGTTATATATATCTTATTTTATACATGATCTCAGGTTAAAAAAAAGTTTACTACCATCACAGCTTTAATCAGGAATGTTTTGTTTCTCAGTGCACTGCTTATGAGTATTTTTCAACACAGGCTAAGCGAGGCCAAAGGATGGGTATTTATTCTACTCGTTTTAGTATTCTGTGTAACACAGGGCTGACTTTGTAACCTATGTTAAACTCTCTCAAAACAGGCATCAAAGCAACTATAGGAAGAAACAGCACTTAAGTTAGTTGAAGATAGTGCTATATCCATATACACAAACCTGGGAGTACAATGGAGCGTTAGTTACAACATTTGCTCCCCCTGGAAAAAAGTAATCTAAGTGTAGCTAGGATAAGAGAACACCTCTTTTTGCCCAGCATTACTTCCATCTCTAAGATGCGACACCTCAAGACTCATTAAAAAGGAAAACAGGGGAAAACATGAGCTCTCAGACAACCATTCTGCTAACATGGTAAATATGTACAATACTTCTACCCTTTAGGGACTTAGTTCTTTTTTTTCCAACACCATAGGGTGTTCCAAAAAAAAAAAAAAAGGTACCACCTTCTTGCCCTAATAATCAAAACACACACTAAGAACAAGACTACTATACATTATGCCTCTTACACTTGACTTCTTAAAGAAAGATTTCCATCATTAAGGAAAGTGATACAGCAGTATGCATTAATCCCAGTTATTAGGGAAAGGAGCATCAGTTGAATTTCACCCCCCAGGACCACTTAGGAGCTCTCAACCATCTGGTTATAAGAGAGTATAAAATTACTTCTGTGGGTACAAATGCAATGATGCTATTGCAGATATAGTTCACAAAATTGAAACCACAGATCCTCAGTTGTCCTAAAAGGGGTGAAGAGTTCTTTTAATCAAAAGAAAAACACTGTGTTTTTCTAATTTAAGCAGCCTGTAGGAAAAACAAGCCTGGGTTACACATTAGAAAGGGTAATTTTTATTTGTTTATTTTTATGTAGGCAATATAAAAATAAAGGGTGTAAACGGTTAGTCTTATTAACAAAGAGACCTCGACTACGCGCTCCTTTCTCGGGGAAGAGGCATTCCCTTATGCCAAGATCATGCATCCATTTAATCCCACCCTCCCCCTTTCTTTCCCCCGGCCTTTTCTTTGGCCTGTGGGGACTTGCGCCCATCAAGAGGGGCTCACTCCAGCTTTAGGAGGCACTATGTGAGAAGCTCTGGCCCAATCCTCTTCCGGTAGGAAATCATCTGACACCAATGGAGCCTGTTTGGAGCACAGGAAAGTAGATAGGCTTCATCTGACCACTACAGCAGAACCGATCAACGCTCCTACGGTCTCGCTGCTCGTGGTAGTAATGCAAGCCAGCATTCTAGCCATTAACTCGCTTAAAAACCAAGGACGAGGCTATGCAAACGTGCCCAGTATTCCTCGGGGCGGGGCTGGGGGGTGAGGAAGGCGGAGGAGAGCAGCTCAGCCTGCAACAGCGGGGTTAGCGGGGCTACTACAGCACGCCAGACCAGGGGCAGGAGTTTCCCACCCAGCGCATCTTCCACCCAGCGCCTCCAGCACGCAGCCAGGTCTGCTCCGCTTCCGGCAGGCGCATCACTTCCCACCCCTGCCTGAAAACATCCATCTCCCCACGGCGAATATCCTTAAATCACCCGGTTAATATAGCATATGCCCTATGGCTTAAGAAGGGGGAAAAAATAAAAAGCATCCAACCTTTTTCTGCTTCACCGCCTCCCGCCGGATACAACATAAAGCGGCTGATAGCGAAGGGAATTCGCCATCAGCCGAGTGGGAATACTCCCGCCGCGGTGCCCCCACTCCCGGGAGCAGCTGCTGCCCGCCGCCGGCACCGGATCGCCAACACAAAGGCTGGAAAGCAGCACAAATACAGCCCCGCGGCCGCCGCCGGCAGAGCGCCGAGCCGAGCCCTCCCCAGCACCGACCCCATCCCTCCCGGCTCGGGAACGGCGGCGGCAAGATGTCAGGTTACAGCCGAAAAGCCATTTACCGGGCTCGAAGTCAGGAATGCGCGCCTGGTATTCCGCTCCGACCCTCATTCCTACATCTGCAACGCAAAGTGGAGGGGGGAGAAATTAGCGCCTTGCCTGTGCCCGGGCGGGCTGGGGACGCGCCGCGCCGCCCGGCGGCCGCCGACTCGGCTGCGGGCCTGTCGCAGTGCCCTGACCCGGTGACGGACGCCATAGATCAGGAAAGGCGCGAATT